>APFE030495049.1:0-17177 GCA_000404065.3 Pinus taeda | reverse complement strand
TGCTTCTCTTCCTTTGCCTTCTTTCTCCAAAACTCTAAGTATGCCACACTCCTCCAAGAGTGCTCCAAAAATATTGTATGTGTCCAAGAGTATGAGAGAAAGAGAATAGAGAGAGAGCTCCAAAATTGAACTGACAAAAGTCTGAGAACTGATCCTATGAAGCCTTTTTATTAATGAGGCCTCTATTTTCTTCATTTCCCATTATTTTCATAAATAAATGTGCCAAAATACCATTTTTCCTTTCCAAAGAATTTGTCATTGCCTTTTCGAATTTCCTTAGCCATTAACAAATCACCAGTTATCCCCATCACTATGCTTTTTCCCAGCATTCAGCTTGGAATAAACATCCCAACAACTGTGGTTATTATTTTTCCTTTATTAAATTTTATTACATGGAATTTTCACCAGGGTTGTTATAGAACCCTCCCCCTTGGGAGAACACCATCCTCGGTATTCAACAACACCTACAGCCAACAAGGCTTCTGTAAGAAAAACATACTACCCATGGAGCTTTATAAATTAGCTCATTGCAGTATTTACAATGATCATCATGTTGAGAAGCAAACCAACATGACAACATAATAAGTAGAACATCATAATGACATGAAAACCATACCGCTTATTGAATATTTATAACATATCTCGTGGTGGTATTTACATCTGTATACATATGTACATATACCAAACATCACCAAAACATGTACCAAAACATCCGCTCAACCAATGAATAAGCAAGGGTACATAGCCCACGTCTGATCCACCATCTCCCATGTAGATTCATTGGGCCAAAATTGCTTCCATTGCACTTTAACCTACTTGATTTCTCATTTCCAGAGCATGAACACCTTTCTCTACAATATACAATGTCGTTCCTACTGGAACTATCCTTCTGGCTCCACCTGCAATACAGACCAGTCAATCATATGATTAACATCTTTAACATACTTCTTAAGCAATGACACATGGAAAACATCATGGAATTTCATTATCGAAGGCAGTGCAAGTTGATAGGCTACTGGCCCAATCCTCTCAATATTCCTAAAAGGTCTAAAAAACCGGGGTGCCAACTTTTCACATGATCCAATATGCAAGGATCTCTTCTTTCGTTTGATGCGCAAGTACACCTATTTCCCAACATGGAACTCCTTGAACAACCTATTTTGATCTGCGTAGTTCTTCTGTCTATCCCGTGCTAATTTCAAATTCTTCTTGATTACATGCATTCCTCACTCCATGTATTCCAACATGTCTGGTCTAATCAACACCCTGTTCACCAGATCACTCCAATTGATGGGAGTATTAAAACTATTCCCATACAACGCCTCAAACAGGCTCATCCTTAGTGACTCCTAGTACCCATTTTTGTAAGCACACTCTGCCAGTGGAAGGTACTCTTTCCACTTCCACTTTTGATGCATCACATACATCCTCAACATGTCCTCCAATATCCTGTTGACCCTCTTTGTCTGCCCATCTATCTGTTGATGATAAGATGTACTGAAGGCTAACTCTGTAGCCAAACCTGCAAATAACTCCTTCTAAAACTTGGAAGTGAACTTCACATCCCTGTCTGACACAATATTATTCGGAACTCCATGCAATTTGACCACGTCCTTGATGAAGATGTGTGTTACATCACTCGCTGAGAATGTAGACTTCACTGTAATGAAGTGTGTTTCCTTTATCAACCTGCCCACCACTACCATGATGGAATCACGTTGTCTCACTGTCCTCGGCAAACCTCTTATAAATTCCATGGAAATGACCTCCCATTTCCACTCTGGAATCAGAATCAGCTATAGAAGCCCACATGGATGCTTACACTCTACCTTCATCTGCTGAAAATCCAAGCACTTAGCCACAAACTCTGCTACATATCACTTCAAATTCGGCCAATAATATAATTTCGGCACTGTTGTTAGCATCTTGTAATATCTTGGGTGACCTAAATATGGTTTCGCATGAAACTCCCTCAATCTCGCCTTCTTGAGCTCACTGTTATTTGGCACATATATCATGTCTCTAAACCTGTACTTGTATCACTAGCTGAACCCTGCTGCAACTTGTGCACAATCTCCATATACCTGACATCCTATTGACCTGCTTGCAAGATCCTATCTTGTAAATCCATCCCGTAGGAGCTCATACCTGCTATGGTATTACATGCATCCTCCTGTTAAGAGCATTTTTGATCTTGTTGTCTTTATCTTTGATATACTTGATCTCAAAATTGAACTCATTGATCGTGGCCAGCGACTGAGCCTACCTGCAATCAAATTTGGTTGGTTAAATTGATACCGCAAACCACTTTGATCACTCATCAATACAAACCTCCTACCCAGAAGAGATTGCCTCCACATGTTCAATGCATGTATGACCACTGCCAACTTAAGATATGTAGTGGGTATTTCTTCTCATGCTATTTTAGTTTTCGTGACTCATAGCATACCACCTGTCCATCCTGCATAAGGACTCCATCAATTCCTCTCTTACAAGCATATGTACATATTACAAACTCTTTGTCCACATTGGCAATATTTAACACTCATGCATGTGTCAACAACTGCTTGAGTTGCTAAAAAATGGACGCACACTCCTCTGTCCATTCACACCTCTTACCTTTCCTTTGCAATGTTGTGATAAGATAATAAATCTGCAAGAAGTTCCTGATGAACCTCCTGTAATAACTTGTTAGCCCCATAAAAGATCTCACCTTATCCACATTCCTGGGAACTACCCACTCCATGATAGATCTTACCTTTTCTGGGTCCACTGCTATGCCATCCTTAGAAACCACGTGTCCCAAGTAGTGTACCTCAGTCTTAAAGAATCTGCACTTGATGAGCTTAACATACAACTGATTCTCTCTCAATAATATCAAAATTGCTGCTAAAATCTTGACATGCTTTTCTTCATTTTTTATAATATACCAATATATCATCAAAGAACACAATAAAAAACCTGTCCAAATACAGACACAACGCACTATTCATGAAGAGCATAAAGGTAGCTAGAGCATTAGTTAAACCAATGGAACTACAACAAACTCATAATGGCCATACCTGGTTTAGAAAGTTGTCTTGTAGATGTCCTCTTCTTTAATGCGTATCCGATGATATTCGGTTCTCAGATCAATCTTCAAGAACACTGCCGCTCCCTTCAACTAATTAAGCAATTCATTAATCCTCGGTAACAGATACATGTTCTTGATGGTCACTTGATTTAACTGCTTTTAGTCATTGCCTAATGTATCCCTTGTCCAACATTTCCTTCAACTATAGCTTCAACTCTACCAACTAAGGTGTACTCATCCTGTAAGGTGCCTTTGATGCCGGAGCTGCCCTTGGCACCAAGTCAATAGAAAAGTCTACTTCCCTGTGAGGTGGAAACTTTGAAATATCTACAGGAAATACATCCTAAAACTGATGTAGAACTGGGTACCTGCTCAAAACATTTGCATCCTCAACTTCCTTACATTTATCACTAGAAATGTGCACTGCAAATAACACACACCCTTCCTACGACTACGCTTGGCCTGCATAACTATCACCATTCTAACTACCGTTGCTTTCTTCTTACCTCACAAGACTCTTTATTCTCCATTGTCATCCAAGCATTCAATGGATTTGTCATAACAATACACCTTGGTTCTATGAAGGTACAACCAATCCCTGCCAAACAACATACTATATGATCACAACAGTAATACATTCAAATGTGCTGAGGTACACATACTATTCAAATCAAATGCACAAGCTCTTACCCAATGATGAACCCACTTCTTTGTACCTATAGCCAACTACATTAACTAAGAATTTGCATGCACTTCTTTATTCAAACCACACTTATCCACCAGGTCAGGATTAACATAACTATAATTAGATCCATGGTCAATCAAAATAGAAACAACTTGATAAAAATTATTACCATCCATGTCAATGATAGATGCTTAATGGTCTATGTGTCTATTATCTAGTGCTGCATAGATCTTAGGAATACTCTTCCCAACATCGCCCACTTTCTGTGCCTCCTGAGCACTATAGATCCATGGTCTACCACCCAGATGTTGTGGGAAATATCCCCTATGATGCTCTCCTCCACAAGTCCAACATTGCAAAGGCTTCCAACCTTCTTTCTTATTTTGCTCCTCATATCGAAGTCCTTGTCCTCTGTCAGATGCATTGAACTCCTTAGATGGTGCTGCATTCTCTTTATTACCTGTACCCACCAGGAGACCTATTTCCATATACCCCATTAGTTCTTGGAGAGTTTTGTAGAATTTTTCTACAAATCAGCTAGCTCTGATACCATGGAGAACATTTTCTATAAATCAACTAGCTCTAATACCATGTAGAAATTTCCCACCTGTAGATCAACCCGGTAATGCAATGTACTAAAGCAAAAAACTTGATCTACTTCTATAAACATTTTATCGGAAGCTTAATGAACCATGAGAAACATCAATAAGAACACATATTACTAATATGGAGAAATCAAACATACATAACACAAGATATATCCAGGGGAAAGCACCCGCTTAAAAACCCAACCATGTATTATCAATTAAGTGGAATCCTCTTCACAATACAAAAAGAATCAACTCAATAGCTATCCTGCTCTCTTTGTACTCTGACGATCTTCAATCAGAAGATGAAAATCATGCACTACCTAGGCCTCAATATATAGGCCACAAGTCCTCCAATCTCCTATAATAGATCCTTCTCCATGCAAGGAATACTTACTAGAAATATCCAAGCATCTGATAGTACACTGCCCCACATTTGATCTCAACTGGGTCTCTGACATAACTGACATGCAACAGTTACCCATGAGTGAATTCTTAGTGACCTAAAATAATAGTTCTAACATGCATGCAAGCATTAACAAACTATATTTTATTATTTTAACAACTTGTTAAAATAATCTAACTAGACTTGACTAGTTAGAACTAAGTCAACTGATTCTCTCATTATAGAACTCATACTTATTCCCTCAACCAGTGGAGGAAATTAAGGATAAATTCATTAATCAACGGGACAACTCATGTGCATGCTCACAAATACTTCAAATTCGAATTTTCTTAACTAATTAACTCGACTGAATTAATTAATTAATATTTCCAATTGCTATTAAGACCAAAATTAATTTTACTTCCTACAGATAGACTAGGGATTGCTATAAGTAGGAAGGGACCCAGAAATGCCATTTTTAAAACTTTCTATTTTTAGCAGTTTCACCTCTCACCCAATGTGGCCAATGACCTTACTGGCCAAACTGCTATTTTTCGACATGCTATTTTTAGCAGGTCTATTTTTAGCACATTCTAAATTTAACATTTCTTGTTGCACATTTTTCAACACTCCCTCTCAACAAGAAAGGCTTCCTCTCGAACTTGATCCTGTAACTCCGGAATGTTTCGCATGCAACACATCTACTTGGTCCACTTGCTCCAACAACACTTGGAACAAAAACACTCCCAACTGACCACTCTCTTGGGCTAGGAACATACTCTGATGCTGAAGCTCTACCTGCTGTTGACAAGTGCTCCCTCTCTGATATCTACACTACTGCAACATCTCCATGCATCTCGCACCATTTCACACCTCTTTGTGCCACCTAGCATTGTGCAAAACACTTGTGCCTCTCACATTGCTGCAACCTCCTATTTATATGTTGTCCTAGGATTCCCTGCACTATCGCTCTCTTTGCCGCTCCATCCGCATTTGTCTCTACCCAATCAGTCAGTTCCTACTACTCCACATCGGAGCTCCTGTAGCAAGGTCTCATCTAAGAGGTTGGGTACCTCAAGGATCCTGCCCCTCCTCCTTGGGACGATCACTCCACATCGCCCCACCTCCTACTTGGAGGTATGACTGCATGTGATCCCTTTGTCCACCTGCCTTGAAGTTCCCCCCTACTTGAGTTCTCTGCATGAGTAGATGTCTCTACTCGATCTCCACTAAGCTTCCCCTGTTGTGGCTGCTCCATAACCTCCTGAAGCTGCTGCACCAATCGTGGCTCCTCTGCAATTTTCTGAGACTTCTTCTTGCTCTACATGTTGAGAGGTAATTTACTCTCCCTCTCAACCACGAAGTATCTAGCCTTTGCCTTGCTCCTCAAGGCTTTGCATGCATCTTGTACCTCAAGTGCATACAGGTTCTTGGCTAGCACACCAATCTATTTCCACTTTTTTTTCGTCACGAAATTTTCTAGAAAAAGAGCTGATTTTAAATCACTGATATCTCCCTCATCCGAACTCTGATTTTAAATCACTGATATCTCCCTCATGAAGCTCAAACCAAAGTCATTACGCTAAATTCTGCATTTAACTTCATTGTGACTAAGTAAGAGAAAAACACATCAATCAATGTATACAATAAAAACATACAACTTTATCATACAAAAATTCAATTACTCAATATGCATACAAAAAAATTTGCAATTACCATACATAAATCAAACCACTAAACAAGCATCCAAATATTGTGCAATTATCACAAAATCCCATGGTTGGAAAATATTATATTGATTAAATCAAATTCATTTACATAACTTCAAGTTGATTTAAGATTTGTGATTTTCTATTGACATGTTATAATTATTTATATTGATGCATTATTTGATACTTTTAATTTACAATCTAATAAGCAATACAAACACACAATCATAACAAGCATTGCAAATGCACAAACATTCAAACATCAAAAGCATTGCAAATACACAATCATACAAACATCCCATCAAATCTTCGTACTACACGCAAAATTATAAATACATACAAATATTGCATATGAAATTTTTATCATCATACATAGAAGATTGTAAATATCCAAACATAAAAAATTAATGTAGACACTAAATCAAGCCATATGCTAAAGAAAAGCCACACAAAATTCAAAGTACATATCAAACATGTCATCTACATTCATTATAAATACACAACTATGTAAATAAAAAGCCAAACAACAACCATTCTCATACACAGTCACAAGTACACGTCAGAAAAAGCATTGTAAAGACACACAAATACATTGAACATTACATATCAAATTTTTGTCATCACACACATAGAAAAAATTTGAATGCACAAACATAATATAGATACCAAGCACCAAGTATTAACAAAGAAAATTCTCACACATTTCAAAATATATATTAACGTGCCACCCATTCATTGTAAAACACAATCAAATAAATGAAATTCAAGCAATAATCATTACACTAAATTCTGCATTTAAATTCATCATCACAAAGTAATAGAAAAACCCATCAATCATTGTATGCAATAAAAATATACAACTTCATCATACAGATATTCAATCACTCAATAGGCATACAAAAATAATTGTAACTAACATACACCAACCAATCAATGTACATACAATAAAGACATACAACTTGATCATATACAAATTGAACCGGTAAACAAGCTTCGAAAAATTGTGCAATTATCACAAATACCCATGCCTACAAAAATATCATATTGATTAAATCAAATGCATTTACATAACTTCGAGTTGATCTAAAATTTAAGATTTTCAATCTAAAATTTAAGATTTTCAATTTACATGTTATTATTATTTATATTGATACATTATTTGATATTTTTAATTTACAATCTATTAAACTAAAACTATCTAGTTCTAAAATAAATAAATAAAAGTAAATGGAAAAGTAAGGTGGAGAGAGGGACACAAATCCTTGAGAGCAATGGTCCATCCTCAAGAGCAATGAGAAAGGGCTTTTAGCCCTTTCAAACAAAACAATACTTTTTATTATTATAGTGGTTTTAGAGTAATTACATAATGAAGATGAAAAATAAATGAATGCCAATTTATTTTGGGTCACGATAACATAATGAATTCATGTCATGAATTCATAATGACATGTAGATAGTTCATCTATCCTAGCATGCTTGTATATTCATGTCCTTTCTTATCATCTGCAAACAGTCAGAGTTTGACTGCTTTAAAAATTAGAAGTAAAATTAGAAGTAAAAGAATAATTATTTTTTCAAACTAGTAAAAAAAAATACAACATTAAATAAATTTATT
The DNA here is from genome assembly GCA_000404065.3 of Pinus taeda. NCBI lineage: Eukaryota > Viridiplantae > Streptophyta > Pinopsida > Pinales > Pinaceae > Pinus > Pinus taeda. The sequence goes on along the minus strand of APFE030495049.1, from coordinate 9,123 downwards.
ATCAAAATAATTTTTTCTCACTAGTAAAAAAATGAAAACACAGTAATAAATACATTTATTATCAAAATCATCACAATTATCACTGTAATTTTATTTATTATCAAACTCATCACAACTATCATATAAGTTGAAGTTATTCTTTCAACTATTATGGATCACAGAAGCCTCAATTCAACTAACTATCATATAAATTATTAATAAATGGACATACAAGAAAACAAAGAAATCCAATATTCAATCAAGAATACCTTTGATAGATGAATCTATTATATTTACAAGGTTACAACAGTTTCGAGGAGACTCAACAACCAACCGTAAGCCCACTACTTTGTATATATGCTGTGTAATATAATATATTAAGTTTGTATGCATATATCTGTAGTATATTATATATAATATAATATATATCTGTGTAATATAGTATATTAAGTTTGCTTGCATGTATTTATGCTGTGGAATATAATCTATAATCTAGTTGGAAATGTCCCCACCACAGTGTAAAGGTAAGGGTGTACAAGTCTCCAACACATGTAATTATTATGAAATCCCAAATGTATTCACTATTTTTTTTAATACAGGCAAAATATCCATCAATAATGAGTGGGAGAAATTGAAATTTATATGAATATAATCATAATAACGACAAACACTGAATGAGAGTGAGAGTGACAACTCAAAGCCTCTATTCATTTCCTTCCCAAACAATCAAACGAGTCAAAATTACAAGCCAAGTTGAGGGAGAGGAAATACAAAATTACAAGATGTCGAAAGTGATTGGAGAGAAAATCAATATATAAACCCAGAAATTTAATCTAACTAATTATGACAATGAAATTTGTGAGTATCCCCACAGAAAATTCACAATGTTAAAAGATAGATACCGCGTTTTACTATTTGGAGTGAATTGAGTACTATCGGCAGGGTCATTGGAAGCAGTGAAACATTTCAAATTGAAGTGGGGCAATGGTAATAATCACAGTGAAATCCTGGGTTGAAAGCTTCTAGCCAAGCATACAGTCCCAAATCATGTGAACAACTATTTTTAGTGTTTCAAAAGCGAAAGGAGGCGAATATCTGATCCTTAAAAATGGTTAAATGCTTTTTTATGTAAGTATTTTGATGAACTTAACAAATTTTTTGTTAAAAAATTTTAATGCCAACAAAATATATCATAAAATAAAAATTTGAAAATAGTTAAATACAGAGAGCCCAGTGTTTGAGAAAATTTACCAAATTATAATGAATAAAAAAATAGTTATGGGTTTTATGTAATCTCATATATATAGGCTAATTTGGCCGTGGGTGAGATTGGATTAGATACTGAACCTCTGCATCAGTATGGAGGGTGTCTGGGAGAGTTGGAGAGGATAAAGGGGTGACCCAAATGGGGGAGTTGGAGAGGATAAAAGGGTGACCCAAATCAAATCCATATAGTCCGCGTGTGCCTATAGAAAAAAATTTAGCCATTAAATTACAAGTCCAACATAACCCAGAAATTCAATATAACCCAAATACATTGAATTCAAATTTAAATCCAGAAATTCAATATAAACCAAATACATTGAATCCAAATTTAAATCCAGAAATTCAATCGGAGTAATATATGCTATTTTGAAAATATGGAAGGGCACGAGGAGACATACAAACAGAGGAATCTAAGCTATAGTTAGAGAGCCACAGAAGGGAAGTTAGGGAGAGCCAAGGATCTGAGCTATAGTTACAGAGGCAGCATGACCGGTGAAGTTTGACTAATCGATTCCCGAACATCTGGAAGGCTTCAACTACTAATAATAAAATAAATCGCTGAAGAGCATTGCTGGGTCCTTGGATGTAATATTAACCAAGAAAAAGCTAATGCAGATTGCATCAATAATTCAGAGCAAAACCTGAGATAGCTAATGCAGAAACAATCCCTTATATTATTTATAAAATAAATCACTAAAAAGCATTGCTAGGCCCTTGGATGTAATATAATTAACCAAGAAAAAGCTAATGCAGATTGTATCAATAATTCAGTGTAAAACCTGAGATAGCTAATGCAGAAAGAAACAATCCCTTATAGTATTTAGGAAACATACAGAAAGTTAGGAGAGAAACTTACCCACTTTTACAAGAAATTCAATGCAAGTAGAATCTGAACAATCTCCTAATCACACATGCAATCGACAAAAGACTTCAAAAGGCATGCTCTGTTTCTCTCACATTTTGTGCAACGAGGGATCTATGCTGCCGCCTCAAACGATCTGACTAAAAAAACCAAGTAACAGGAATTTATATGATTTAATTTTAAAAACCAAGAAACCATGGATGCACATGATTTAATTTAAAAAACCAAGAAACATGGATGCAGAGGATCTAGCTTAAAAAACCAAAAAATCGCCTCACTAGATGCAGAGGATCTGATTTAAAAAACCAAGAAATCGCAGGCTGTACGGAATTTGACGATGGCCATATCCAACCGTGATATTGGCAGGCCCTGTGAAAATGAGGGATCTATACTGTGGCCTCTCGCCAAGGATGCTGAAGATCTAATTTAAGAAACCAAACAACACTGAAAATCTCAATTTATTTACAGGATTCGAGCTATGCCGATGAATCTTCTAAAATAAAATTGATTCCTCTCTCATTCAGCTAATCTTATTTGCCAACTCTCATAACCAGAGTGATCCATACTGGAAAATAAAGTTACCGGAATGCCTCACTTTACCTGTCATCGAGTCGGATGCCACATTTAACTGTGATCCCTGGGCAGAGTTGTCTTGATTCCATAATTAAGACCTCTGCCTCTCAGGACCTCTGCCTCTCAGGGAACACAAGCACGCCTCTGCCTCTGCCTCCTATGGAGCTCCAAACGCACGATACTAGAACACACAATGCAGGAAACTCTGAGAGGAGGAGGAGAAGAGGCACTGCAATGCCAATGCCAATATGAATCCAAAATTTGAATAGAATTAAAGCAATCAACATCCTTGACCGTTGAGATAACCCTGTTCAATAAGCAGCGCCACTTATCTCTCGCACTTTTCTATCACAAACAATCAATTGCAGCGCTGGTTATCTCTCAGATGCTAATGCCAGGTTATCTCTCGGATGCTAATGCCAATTTTGTTTGTAACGGACAGCTCAGATTATCTTTTAGATGTGGAAAGATACTGCAGTTTTTTTTCACATTTACACAACAAAAGCACAATCCATGTCATCCAACCAATCAAAAATAGAATCCACCCACTAAGAAAGTACAAAATTACAAGATGTCGAAAGTGATTGGAGAGAAAATCAAAATATAAACCCAGAAGTTTAATCTAACTAATTATGACAATGAAATTTGTGAGTATCCCCTACAGAAAATTCACAATGTTAAAAGATAGATACGGTGTTTTACTATTTGGAGTGAAATGAGTACTATCGGCAGGTTCATTGGAAGCAGTGAAACATTTCAAATTGAAGTGGGGCAATGGTAATAATCACACTGAAATCCTGGGTTGAAAGCTTCTAGCCAAGCATACAGTCCCAAATCATGTGAACAACTATTTTTAGTGTTTCAAAAGCGAAAGGAGGTGAACAATATCTGATCCTTAAAAATGGTTAAATGCTTTTTTACGTAAGTATTTTGATGAACTTAACAAATTTTTTGTTAAAAAATTTTAATGCCAACAAAATATATCATAAAATAAAAATTTCAAAATAATTAAATACAGAGAGAGCCCAGTGTTTGAGAAAATTTACCAAATTATAATGAATAAAAAAATAGTTATGGGTTTTATGTAATCTCATATATAGGCTAATTTGGCCGTGGGTGAGATTGGATTAGATAGTGAACCTCTGCATCAGTATGGAGGGTGTCTGGGAGAGCTGGAGAGGATAAAGGGGTGACCCAAATGGGGGAGCTGGAGAGGATAAAAGGGTGACCCAAATCAAATCCATATGGTCCGCATGTGCCTATAGAAAAAAATTGAGCAATTAAATTACAAGTCCAACATAACCCAGAAATTCAATATAACCCAAATACATTGAATCCAAATTTAAATCCAGAAATTCAATATAAACCAAATACATTGAATCCAAAGTTAAATCCAAAAATTCAATCTGAGTAATATATGCTATTTTGAAAATATGGAAGGGCACGAGGAGACATACAAACAGAGGAATCTAAGCTATAGTTAGAGAGTTAGAGAGCCACAGAAGGGAAGTTAGGGAGAGCCAAGGATCTGAGCTATATCTGAGCTATAGTTACAGAGGCAGCATGACCGGTGAAGTTTGACTAATCGATTCCCGAACATCTGCAAGGAATACCCTCCTGAATCCAACCCCACCTCCTGAACCTACTCATTCTCGATCTCCCTGGCAGGGAATGAAAATGGTAACGAAATAATTGATATAGAATTTTGGATAATAAGTAGGTTTCAGGCTTCAGCGATGAATGATAAAATAAATCATTGAAGAGCATTGCCGGGGCCCTTGGATGTAATATGCTTAACCTAGAAATAGCTAATAATTCAATATTTCAGTGCAAAACCTGAGAAACAATCCTTTATATTATTTACGAAACACATAGAAAGCTAGGAGAACAAGAAATTCAATGCAAGTACATTGCAATCTGAACAATCTCTTCATCGCACATGCAATCGACAATGACTTTAAAACAGAGTCAGTCAAGAAAATGCTTTGCTTACCTCCGAGGGACGAATCCAGATGGAGAGACATGATATTTGCAAGGTTTACGGTGTTGCTCAAGCATTGGAGAATGGCTGCTGCATTGGGAGACTGGCCGCTGCATTAGGAGACGATGTGTAAAACAAATGATGTCACTGAGCAAACCACGCGATACCGCAACGCAGAAACCAATTCTGGAGCACCGTATACGAAGGTGAAATTACGCCCTTCAAAATCGGGTAAGGGAATGGTCGCCGTTAACTCCATATTTACAGCAGGCTCAACGCTGGCCATGGCCATATTCAAAAGACATGCTCGGTTTCTCTCGCTTTCTGTGCAACGAGGGATCTATGCTGCTGCCTCGGACGCACTAAGTTAAAAAACTAAGTAACAGGGATTCAGATGATCTAGTTTAAAAAAAAAAAAACAAGAAACCGCCTAACCATGGATGCACGACATTTAATTTAAAAAACCAAAAAACATGGATGCAGAGGATCTAATTTAGCAAACCAAGAAACCGCCTCACCATGGATGCAGAGGATCTGGATTTAAAAACCAAGAAAACCGCAGGCTCTGCCAGATAAAACGCTCCCAATGGCCATTATTCGAAGTAGAGATCTATTCTGCCGCCTCTCGTCAAGGATGCTGAAGATCTAATTTAAAAAACCAAACAACACTGCACATCTCAATTTATTTACAGGATTTGATCAATGCCATTGAATTTCCTAAAATCAAATTGATTCCTCCCTCATTCAGCTAATCAGAGTGATCGATACAGAGAGTTTGAACATAAATTTTACCGCAATGCCTCATTTAACTGTGATCCCTGGCAGAGTTGTCTTGATTCAATAATTGATGCGCTACCTGCTTCAACCTCTGCCTCAGGCCTCTGCCTCTGCCTGTCAGGGAACACAAGCATTCTGCCTCTGCCTCCACCTCTCACAGAATACAAGCAGACCAGACAGACAGACACACCAAATACATGACAGAAACGGACATAACAGAGACCAAACTACATTCATACACACAACATACGGAGCTCCAAACGCACGAGACTAGACCACACAATGCAGGAAACTGGGAGAGGAGGATGAGAGGAATTGCAATGCCAATGCCAATATGAACCCAAAATTTGAATAGAATTAAATCAATCAACATCCTTGACCGTTAAGATAACCTGTTCGATAAGCAACGTCACTTATCTCTCGCACTTTGCTATCACAGACAACCAATTTTACTAATTGCAGATGATGATGCGAATTCTGTTTGCAACGGATGGCTCGGATTAGCTATACAATAAAATCACAAAAGCACAATTCATATCATCTAACCAACCATAATAAAGCACAATCCATATATATAATATGTAATATATATATATTATTTACATTGTCGTTAATATTTAATCACTCACCTAACTTTGTATCAGATACTTGTAACCCTTGGAGACTTGGTCAACTATGATCACTTTCCACCATTTTTATACAAATATAACCACATAAAACAATATTGTAAAACATGTATGATTTGATGTTCTCCTTTCGGTACTTGCATTCTTCTTTCTTCTATGAGTATGTACAATGCAGGCTACCTATACTCATAACAATTGGCAATAGAGGAAAATGTAGAAGGAAAAGCCAAATTGACAAACCTTTCCATATTTTGAAGCTTCTGAGTGATGGGGTATCCATTATAAATGGATTTGTGATCTTGCACATAAGGTCCACCAAGGAGGTTGCATGTGCTCTACATTGCATCCAGATTATGGCTTTAAACCTTCCACAACTATAAGTTGTAAGACCTCAACACTTCTTGTGAACACTATTGTGTACTTGTCTTCCTTAACATAGGATTAGTTGGGAACTAATGTTTCCCACCTTCAGGTGTTGTTAACAGTCAATGTCTAAACTTATATTTGTTAAACTACTCACATTTTTATAATCTACGAAACAACTAGGTAGTTAGCAACAACTTGAAGAATGTTAATATGAGCTTGTGTTAACATCATTCTAGGTAGTTAGCAACAACTTGAAGAATGTTAATATGAGCTTGTGTTAACACCGTTGGACACATACCTATACACCGTGTCTCGAAAGCTCAAGTTGTTTCCTTTACCCCTTTGCTCAACTGGGAACATTTTATTTTCATGTTCCTATCTTTTTTTTTTTTCAGAAAGACATCTACTTCCTTTGCTACGAAATTAGTTCAAAATCACAATTATTTTATTTCTACTCCACTTTTAATGTTTTTTGTGGGTTTCTATAATTGGTTCTTTCCTTTGCCACATTTGTTCAAGATGTCGTTTACTAGTTTCTTAATGCCAAAAGCCCATATTCCGAAATGTAATCTCTCCTATCTCAACAACTATATGTTGAAGAATTAATAAATCCACACAATGCAGGAAACTCTAAGAGGAGGAGGAGAGGCACTAGAATGCCAACGCCAATATGAAGTTAAAAATTGAATTGAATTAAAGCAATCAAGATCCTTGACTATTGATATAACTTGTTTGATAAGCAACACCAATTATCTCTCGCACTTTACTATCACATATTGCCAATTTTATTAAGAGTGAAGGGTTGGGACTGCAATGTTGGTTATATTTATCTCTTAGATGTTGATACCAATTCCATTTGCAAAGGAGGACTCATATTTCATAATGTGGAAAGATGCTCCAGCTTTTACAACAAGATAAAAAAGGCTACGACTAGACAACAAAAGCACAATCCATGTCATCGAAGCAAAAATATAATCCATTATAGTGTTTGTTAATTTAAAAAAAAAAAGCATGTAGATATAAAAGAAGGGTCAAAACCCCTTTCCATGTCATCACGATGAAATTTTCATATCCTATTTTAGGAATTAAATAATTGAACTGAATTATAATAATCAAAGAACCCTCACACTATGTCAATTTTCTCTTTTGATAAGCACTCTGAGTTATTCTATGTCATTTTTCTCCTTCGACAAGGACTGTGAGTTATCTCTTAGATATTATTATCATAGACTATCAATTTGGAGGGGAGGGTTGGGACTGTAGGATGTGAAAAGATGTGTCATCCAATGGAGGATGTAGCCACCTTTTACAACTAAACATCAAAAGCAAACCATTTTTCATAAAGTATACTTTAGGTTTTCTTTCTCACATTGAAAAAAAGCTCAAGCTCTTCCCAATTTCCTTCTTGGATCATCCCTCCTAAATATATTCCAAGATGGTGAGTTGATCATTGTTGCTCATAATCGAGAAACACCTAGCTTGACTAGCAAAGGGGAGAAGAAACAATGATTCTATCAATAAGAGATATTGCCATTTTGATAATGAATGTTGTTACTTGTAGGCCAAAAAGGTCAATGCCTATCTTATTGAACAACATCAAATGATATAAGTGTTGACATTGATGATGCATACCTAGATATTAATGTTAATCATTGAACCTCCATCTACCATTAGCAGGTTCTCATGGAAGAAAACTAATATGAGAACAAGAATGAAGCTCTCTTCACTTAACAATTTCTAGATCAAGCAACAACTTGCACAATTAATCATATACAATGTATCCATTTGTGGGTCCTTCGTTGGTGGCTTGGTACAATGTGTTAAAGTTGAATGTTCCTATTGACTCTATGCAAAGAATTAGGCTCTTAGTTGAAGTATACTAAGACTGCTAAATTGAACAAGTGAACATTTTCCAAGGACCATTTCATCCCACTGTTAATCTAGGTTGTCACTGATTTCAATTGTTGATATGACAGTGACCGGGATGGAAAATATTCTTGAAGATGCTAGAGGATGACTACAACTCTTGTTTAAGTGATGAAGACACAAATGAAGTGTCAATCATGTATCTTGATCATAATGAAATGCTACCATATCTCTATACTTGATGAAGGCCTAGAAGAAATACACGTGATGACATGTCCTACCTCCAATGATGTGAAGCTTGATGTCCTTACCTCCGATGATCCTAATAATGAAGACTACAAAATGATGGTGACCATATGTTGAAGAAGACAAGGTGATGAAGAAGGAAATCAAGGACATGATGATGGTGACTCTATGAAGAAGAAGGCAAGTACATGATTAAGAAGACAATCAATGAAGAAATCAATCTATGAAGAAGCACAATAGTCAAGGCATTCTACCCTACCCTCATTTCTTCACTAATAATTAGTCAGTCACACTAAAAATTCATTTTTACTATCTTAGAGGTAGAATTCCTTGATGACACCTACACGATCTTGTAAAGCATAGTTTTTCCTTTCTAATGAGCTATTACTTGAGCAAAATCTCCTAAAGATGAGCAAGAATTAGATTTTACAAGTTTAAGGCAGGCTTCTGCCAGTAAGATGACCTATGCCTAAACAAAATTCATGTAGGCTTAACTAAAAGACACGTCTGTTTATTTCATGCACAAGAAAATATATATATAGGAGGCCCTCAATGTATTTAGAGCTCAGAGTATTTCAAAT
>APFE030495047.1:8657-26143 GCA_000404065.3 Pinus taeda | reverse complement strand
AAAAATCAAGCTAGTAGTCTCGGTTTTGAGATCCAGTGGGAAATCTCTGTGTATATGTGTTTTATGTGTTATGCTATCGCATTTTTTATTTTTCCTGTGATTTAGAATTCGTATGCAGGTAATTTCTGTACGGGGTTAAAACCTACAGAGAAGAGGAGAGCACTTCCCGAGAGGTCACCCATCCCAGATCGCCTATCCTAGATCGCCTAGGTGCAAGCCACAAAAGTGATGATTGATGCTATGCGATTCATTTCACTAGTTTCAATCTCACTTCTTCACCCTTGTGAGCATCACCCAATGCAATGAGTGCTAAGTGGACTATTCAAAAATCATGAGAAATTAGTCAGTTACGACTACCTCTCATGGAAATGGTCATAGATAAATGACTTACTTAAAAATAATTTCTAATATAGTACATTGCGAAAACCTCAACACTTAATTTAATTATTATTTCAATCTTTAAAATAATATATTAACATACCTTTAAATCCAATTTTTAAAATATAATGCGGATAAAAATTTTAATTTTAATTTCAAATATGATGATATATTAAGCATCCCACCTTTCTTTGCGTACGTGGTAATGATGCCTATGCTTTTATTTGTGGTGAACCCGTGTCGGACATGTTGATAAAGTGGCTCCCTAAACAAAATGTTCGAATGGTGTGGAGAAAAAGAAAAGGAATAAACTAAAAAGGTCGCATTATTGTACCTTGCGTTATTATTATTATTTCAATAAAGTGGCTGCCAATTAAGCTATTGTTATTATTGTTGCAGTAAAGTGGCTGTCAACACAATAAGGTGGCTTCTGAATTAAGCTAATGAGTATTTGTGTTATAAAAAAATATATATTATTTTAATTTAATGTAGATAAAATAAATGAATATAATAGAATTAGGAAAAAAAAAGTATTATTAAAAATAGGAATGTATATTATTTTTAAGATATATTAATTTATTGCTTACGGGGTGTTTAAAATTTAATGGGTAAAAATTTAGTTATGTTAAAGGCTGGTGTACTTCAGGTTAAGTATGATTTTTTTCGGGCTAAGTGTGATCCTCGGTTGATTTTGACGGTTTAGCTATCTTTCTTTGAGTCACGATTATTCAAACCACATGTTAAGCATGTCACCGACCTAACCAAACAATATATTTAGACTAATTTATTAATAAAAATATTTAGAGATTTTATTTAACACACAAAAACGTAAATTATGTAATAATTATTTATTCATTTTTTGTTATATTAGAATGTTCTTTGTACAACTTAATATAAAAGAGATGTATGCTTTGTTTCTGAGTAGACTTGAAATTAACAGGTTACACTTAAAAAAAATTAATAATAAAAAAAATTGATGTACATCACAAATAATATATTTTATTGTCCACTTTCAATAAAATAGTTTTGCACATCTAAGGACTTGGTCTGTGTGTTCGTTAGTGGTGGTTAAAACATTTTAATGGTATCTTTTCCATTATGAAGAAAATGTGTAAACCCCTCCAAATCTATTATCAACATATTTACATTGCTAAAAATGTAAACCTTCTTAATGCATGAAAAATCTAAAATTTGAACTAAACAAATAAAAGTAATAAATAAAGAAATTTATAATTAAAAATAATAATTCCACTATAAGGGAAAATGTGTAAACCCCTCAAAATCTATTATCGCTAAAAATGTAAGCCTCTTAATGCCATGAAAAAACTAAAATTTGAAATTAAATAAAAAAAAAAAAATATAATAAATAAAATGTAAAAATAAATAAATAACTATTAAAACCAACCATAAAAATAATAGAAAGTAAAATAAAAATATAGAAATAAAGTAAATAATATTAAAAAAAAACTCTAAGAATGAACAAATTCCTTTTACTTTAATATACCAATTATTTCATAAACCATTTATATTATATCTATATATAATATAATATATATATATATATATAATATATATAAATATATTATATATATATATATAAATAAAGCTTTTCCATCTCTATTATTGATATTTATGTTCAATTAGCGTGTAAATTACTATTATGGAAAATATTTTTGCAGTGTGAACATATACAATGGATGCTACAGATAGTCATCCTAATTAGCTCTAGTCTACCAAAATGGGAACCAGGTTTAGGGAACTAGTCAGGGTTTATACCTATGGTCATCAAAATCTATAGTTTGAGTTGGAACTAACCATGCTCATTCTTATCATAATTACAAAATGGCGCTATGAGAACCATGAAATCTAAAAAAACATCAAAACATAGAACTAGAAAACTAAAGCTATAGAAACCGTTGAGCTTATGGCTAGTTGTCTCTTGCCACATGGATGTCATGCCATTAACCAATTAGAGTAGGATGCACCAGGTTTCCAAGATGTGATTGTGCTTTGTCAAGAAGTGACACTACCTTCACTCATGCATCCTCTTTTTCATCATTTGATATAGTAGTTGGAGATCCTCCATCCAAAGGAGGAGCTTGTCTATACTCTCATTACAATCAAACGATACTTTTCCCATCATATTCTTAGTGTGCCAATATAAATCAGCTACGTGCAAATATTGTTTACAACAAACTCTTCAAATTCCAAAATATAACACCCAAATCTCTACTTTAGCCAAGATCTTAGAATCTAATATTTCTTTCATCGCGTCGACCAACTCTTGCTTAATGTGAGACATATACTGTTGTACCACCAAGGGAGTGTGTTCCCTTTAGCAGGTTGTTGAGGGCCAAACTTGGGCCTGAGCCTGGGGATCACTTATTGAGCCACAACCCTTATAGCCCCTTCTCAAGTGTGCCTCTCTTTGGACATTTTCTACGACTAGTGAGAGAAACATATGAATCTAGACGATCAATTAGGTGGAATTCAAAAGGTGAGAAACATGAGGGGCTGAGAGTGAGAGAGGGTGACCTACCAAAAGAGACATGGGTAGAAGAGAAATAAATAGAGAGAGATTCAATTGAACAAGAGAGACTAGCTTACAAACCAACAAAAGATCCCAAGTGTGAGAAGCCAAAATAGAAACTAAAAGATGGGATAAAAATCCAACAAAAGCTATATGCCTGAGAAAATTCAAGTGGAGAGGTCGAGGAGTGATTTCAACTTGAAAAGCACACTCCATTTCTCGATGTTAACTACAAAAAGGAGAGGAAGAGGAAGACCAGAAATTAACTCGTAAAACTTTCAAACATAAAGGGATTGGGCTAGGAGAGCTTGGTCCTTTTGATTTTTTAAAAACTTAAGCAACCCCTACAGGGAATTTTCCTCCTAATTCCCTGAAAATGCTAGAATAAATGATATCTTTGCTTCTTGCAAGAGGAAATATTCCTAAATTAGTTCTTAACATTTCATATGACATGTTTGAAAATTCACATAATTGAGGGGAAACCTCCATTCTTGTTTTCAAAAATTCAATTCTTTAGATTGATTGGTGGCTCATGCACTGGGAGATTCAATGCAACATCAATGCCTAACTCAGACACATCGTTATCCCTCTTGCAAGAAGCCACAAACCGAATGTTGTTGTTAATTGTCCCTCGATCTGCCCCTTGACAGATGGGCCTTCTTTAATTGCTTCATGATTGCTTTGGAGGCCACATCAATGATTTGTGTGATAGTGTGGGTCACCATCATCTAAGTCAATCCATATCTATGTTATCCATCAAAGAACATATATTATTATTTTTCTAAAAAAATAGAAAACTTTATAACTTATTACATTATAAAATATTTAATTCTAAAAAAGAAGAAATTGTATTAATTTACATAAGTTGTTCTTGATCCACAAATTGTTCAAAAATAAAATCAATTTGAGATATGAAAATTATTTATAGGTTTACATAGAGCTTAAAAAATTGGAGACAATTCTATATTATAAAAAAAAATTGCAAATTCATTAAATGGCATGCTAAGTTATTTAAATTTAAATTTCTATTCACTTTATAGTGGCTTCTCAATAGGACATATTTATTAGTCCTTGCCTCCACTAAGGACTATATCTTTCGCCTCATGGTCAAACACCCTTGATCATGTATTAGTTTGGGAAGTTTTTGTAATTTCAACCAAAGTTTTCATAAAATGTTGATTGTTTCCATTTTTTTGTAAATTAAAAAATATATTTCTATTTTTTTCGAATATGACTTCTAATTTTCCATCAGCTAAGCGAGCATTGATGTGACATAATTCCCTTGGTGGAGGGTGATTTAATTTCAATATTTTTCAGACATTGGAAAATAACTTTAAAATAGGAAAAATGAATTGTGTGATTGCTGGTTGTATAGGTTTTGACATTGGCTATCATGATTCTCATGATTGATTTACAGTGGACATGGCAATCTATGTTATTTATTTAATGATAAGGATCAACCATGGAGGTTTCTTGGCACAAATTGACGACTGATGGGGCATGAGTTTTCTTACATAAGTGAGGAAGGCGGGTAGGGTGTTAGGGGTTTGTGCATGACATCACTAAGAGGGGGGATCCGTACTCCAATAAAATGCATATTACTTGAAAGGTCTAACATGTGGGCAAATTTCTAAACAATGATGGACAATGTATATCAGATGTGAAATAGGGAAGTGATTAATTGGGTGGAGTGACTCGATGGGTGGGCTGGTCCCCACAACTATATTGACCCAGTGTCACCTAATTTGATATGAGGTTCCAAAGGAGTTGTGCCATCACCACCTTGTAGATGGCCTGATATATGCTTTTAAAACCAAGGTGGAAGGTTGTATTATATTTTTGGAGACAAATGGATTTGGAACATTCTGAAACTGAAATCTTGACTATCATGGGAATCTTAATGACAAGTGATGAGAATATTTTACCTTGGTGATTTTTGCATTAATTTATGACAATTCTAATTCAACTTGTCTTAGTACAAGTGTCATAATTGATAGGCTATGTATTTTATTTTAAAATGAAAGTAGGCGTTGATGTAGCTATGGGATGAAAAATTATTTTAGGGAAAATTTTAGAATAATGATGAACTGTTTGATTTGAATCATAAAGAATGAAATTATGAGCTTGGAATTAGTGGAACAATGGGTGAAATTTGATGATATAGGTGCTAAGATCGAATAGCCTAAAAAATTTAGAAGGGTGAGTATTATGAATAGGAGGATCCATTCTGCTAACTATTAGGGGAACTTTGAGGTCTAAAATGGGCCTCCTAAGAAAAATGTACAATGAAAATAAACTTTATAAGACCCAATAGGATTCAAGATGATGCTGTCAGCCATGGGGGATGATTCACCATTTTTGGAGTAAAAAAGTAAAAAGATTAAAAAATAATAAAATAATAAAACTACTTTTTCAACTTGTATTTTCAACTTATCTCCCTAAGTTTTTACTCAAATTACAAGCAGGAGTACTCGTTGGATGAAAAATTTAATTCCTCATCCAAGGAGTACCCATGTTGCATACTTCTGATGCACCCTGCAACACGAAAAATGAGAAATACATGAAAAAATGTTACTGCAATCACATTTTTCATGTATTTCTCATTTTTCATGTAGCATCATCCATTGAAATTATGAAACATGGGTAATCCTTAGATGAGGAATCAAATTTTTCATCTAGCGAGTGTTGTCGCTTGAAATTTGAGTAAACCCATAAGGAGATAAGTTGAAAATACGAGTTGAAAAAATAGTTATTAATTTCTTTCCTCTAAAATTTGATGATGCAATCTAATATTATTTTATTATTTCCACTATTATTTTATAATTTCCCTAGGAGGCCCATTTTAGACCTCAAAATTCCCCTAATGATCCCATCAATTTAAAAACCAGATTATCAATAGGTCATGATGGAATTTTCATAAGAGGGAAAAGTTTTGGGGAGGGGGCGTAACTGCGATTACAAACCCCACCCTAGTGATGTCATGGGGGTATCGCCCTCCCCCCCCCTCCCACCCCACTTCCATAATTCACGATAAGCATGGATATTGGTAAGTAAAACATATGTTGCTAGATTAAGGGGGTGGAACCCCATGGTGGATCTGGGAGTGCAGGCCTTCCTCCCCATCCCTCCTTATTGATGTCATGAGGAGGGGACGGTAGGTGCAATCGTTGTGTGTCATTGATTTTGACAGGCACTAACAACTCTTAAATCAGTGGGGACCCACATTGAGGTGGGGTATAGTCACTATATATATATGGGAAAGGGTCACTTCTCACAAGGATGTTGGATCTCATCGCGGGCGCAAGTTTTTTTTAGTGTCGATGCTAGTTGGGGGGTGATAAGTTGTTGGGTCATCGAATCAAACAAATCCTAAATGTTAGATGTCATTAGACTGCAACTTTGTTTTAAACTGTCATGGTAGTGGGAGCCCAACATGTGTTCAAGCAATCAGATCAAAGAGGTTTGGGGCGTTGGATCTAGAAGGAACATTTTTGTAATAAAATATGGAAAGTGGGTGTAGCTCGCATTTATGCCTTCTCAGCAAGAAGATGATAGGGAATAAGTAATCTTTCCAAGGATTTCCTATAGTATATTAATAGTTACCAATATAATTTACAGGTTTAGAATAGATGTTGAACACCAAAATGAGGTTTTAATTAATATCTTAGCCCAAATATGTGATACCGACACAGAGAATATCAATACGCATGGCCTTAGATCTGAATTTGAGATGAAAGACTAAATTCATTTGATGAAGAAGCTATTGAATTCTTTGATTTTCTTAGTAGAGTAGATTGTATTCTATTAGTTCTATTAGTTAAAGAAAGAAGGAAAGCCATGGAAAAAATGAATGTTGTAGTGCTTAAAGAAAATAGAATTATCACAGAATTCAAAGAAGAATGGTGATATATTCAAAGATTCAAATGCCATCCTTTTGGACTAACTTAGGTTGGTTTATATCAGAGGAAAATTTTCAAGCTTTAGTAAAAAAGGCTCAAGGAGATTAGGGTTGCGCTTTAACTAGCAGTAAAGTAGCAATTTCTAAGTAATTACTGGTAAATTCTCTTTGTAGGTATTTTAATGTATTAGCTATTTTTAATAGGATGATTCAAAAGTTACCACTTACTCCATTATATAGGGTGTCGAATAATTCCAACCTTTGTAGTGAGTGATCAAGGAGTTTTATAGGTAGAAGAAGAAGAGGCATTCTTCGTTTTCCAAAGGCCTAAAAAGAAAAGCATTTTACCTTTGGAAGGCTAGACAACTGATATTTGTGCGAGAGGAAAAAATGAAGTTGGTAAACAATAGTCAAAGCATAAAATTATATATAAGGGCTTTGTATTTGAAAAGCCATAACACACACATTTTGTTACCCTGTTCATGGTGACCATGTAATTTTAATTTATGTAAGTATGGTTAATAGTGTTTCTTTCAATGTTTCATGTTTTATTAATTTTTTATTAGCATATCTTGGCACACATGAGTGATTAAAAATCCACCACGATTGTATTGATAATTCATTTCTAAGAGGTTACTTGATTTATTTCTTCCCATATGTATGAACTATAATACAAATTATACATGTGAGTGATATATGTTTATTTTGGGATCGATAGAATTTGGAAGATGTCCACACTTTAACACTTACATCAAAGTCTAATTGTGGTCATTATATATGGGTAGTTAGTCTTACATAGAGAGAAGTTACCAATTTTTTTAAAAGTAATGTGTCAATTGTGACCACCAGTTCTATTTATTTTTTCCGCAACTACATTGTTCAGGTGTTTATCATGCACATTTTAGCATCCAATTTGCAAATGCATATTTGATTACTTCTCAAGGGGGGTCATTACGAAATACTTTCTACAAAGTGCTCTCTTGGGTTTTCATTCTTCGCCAAGATGTGTAGTGTTTGTTTTTCTAGTTACAACACATATGTGATTTACTCTTTAAACTTTATAGTGGCATCTAATTTCAAAGAGCTTATTATAGAAGTGAGAAATCCCTACACCCTACTTTTCACTGTAAGGAGTACACAAAGAAGCTCTTTTCAAAATCTGGGGAGAATCATGCAGTATTTGTATCAGGTAAGCGGTGGTTCCTTCTTTATGCATGTGAATGTTTAATGCACTTACGCGATATACATTATAGTCCTATAGGACTTAGGTTTAACAATTTGTAATTATATGAACATATTTTACTTTTATTTTTCCCCTACCTTTGTTTTATTTTTAGTTAGAGTTTCAGTTGAGGCTAGAATTAATATTGAATTTCCTAGCAATAGGATGTTGTTACAGTTTATGTGAGACTAGGTTGAGCCTAAACATTGCTTGGAATAATTTATTTTTTCATATATGATTCCCATCCTCAATCCCTCCCCAAAATATTTACAGCTAAAACATAATGGATATGCTATAGTTAGGATTCATAACCTTTTCTAACAAATATGCAAACATTTTATATAATGCATATGGCATTTAAAATCCACGTGTTATCATGACCATGCACAAATTGTAATGGAAAATATACAAAAATTTTAATTTGATGAAAGTATGTAACTTTATAATTATTGTATCTGCCTAAAAATATCAAGCATAGTGAAGAATCCACCACTATAACCCTCTGTTACTACCTCCCTCCATTGAATCACAATTTGAGCATCCATAGTTGAGCTCGTTTGGTTTGTAGATGATAACCCATTTTAGCTATGTTGTAGATTTTTCATTGTAGGGCTTATTCTTTGGTGTGATTTCAGAGTGACATTTAGAAGTAAGTGGTGTTGACAAGAGTCACAACTTAATAGAAGTCACGGGATGTAAACTTTACATGTTGTATGATGAGAGGATTCACATTGTGCCCTAGCTGTAGGTGTAAAATTTAACCTGGTGGATAAGGGCACGGGTCACAATCAACGAAAAGCAAGAGATGGGACTACTCATGGCATTTAATGCAGAATTTTGACATTGCCTTTGAGACTAAGATGGAAGAAGAATGGACCTCATGGTAGAAGCACAACCATGAGTTGGTTATGTTAACTAAACAATGCAATAGTGTGCCACATACATATTTGAGAGGCTTAATTTTTCCATTCCATGTTATTTTTCTTAAGAATACTTGTAATGTTCTTATTATGTAATGATACAACAGAGTGCATTTAGAAAGTATTTGAAACACTATTGATAAGGCTGCAATGGAAAATTTTATGTTAGCTATAAAAATGGGAATTACAGGTGTAATTCTATAATAACATAATCCATTTCTCTTAAACAATTTTGCATATATTATAGGAGATTGCCTATTTAATGTTATACAAATTTGACTGCATTTTAGATGCATGTCAATATAATTGCGAGAAGGAACAATACGTAATTTTAGAAATTTTTAATAGCATCACGACATTGGAGCAGTATTATCTTACCAACATTAATTAAACATAGATACATTGATATAAATGCATGGTTAAATAACCCAAATGGTTATTTGGAAAGGATGACAAAATTAGCTTCAACTTCTATAATTCGTGTGTAGAGAGGACCATGGGGGGACATGTTTTACATACATCAGCTTTTGAATTGGCTAAAAATTCCAATAAGGCATTGATCAAAGACAAGAATGAAAAATTATTTGTATTCTTAAATTCAGATTTATGAAAAAATAATTTTGACATATTGTCCATGATGAAAATCCAATTGTTGGACATTTGGAGCCACTTTTATGCAAGGAAATAAGTTCAAAATTAGTTGATTATCACGATATGATGAATATAGAAAAATACGAGGAAACAAAACATGAATGGATGTAAATAGAAGAAATCATGAGGAGAAATGGATTTAATAGAATGTATGGATTCAAGAGTATTTACGATGTGTTTATGGGGAAAAATGTCTCGCCAACAGTTAGGGAGTATCCCTAGTGTGAAGTCCCAATTGAACCTCACAATATTTGGTATAGGATCCCCATCCAGTATTTGGGCATGAATTCCACCATGAATGTTTTTCTCCTAGTTTTCAAATGAAAAATTCTTAAAGCGAGGGCAAGAACAAAATGCCTGGAAAATGGGGATGAAATCATCCCACGATTGATAGTTTGCAAAAAATAATACAAGAATGTAATAATATAATAACAAGAAGGATAATTTCCTCAGAATAAATCAATAAGCTAAAACCAACTAATAAACACAAAATAAGAAAGTGCCAAAAACTAATTGCAAATTAGTTCATAATAAGTTACCATCATAGCATGGAATAAGAAAACAAAAATTCAAATAAGACTTGCAAGCCATAAGCCACGAATTAGTTTGTTAACCTATACCTAAAATGTAAACACACATAGCCTTTACATTAACCACCATGAAAGTGCACAAGAATTAATGCCAAAATCAAAGAAATTCTCATTAATAATGTTGGAAACTCAAGTACATGTCTAGCATGTCCATTAAAACCTAGTAGTGGAATGTAGGCTTCTTATATAATATTTAAGACAAAACCATGGCCTCACCATGACTCACCTAAAAGCTTCCAAGAGCAAAGAGCTTCTAGCTCCCTAAGCATATTTAGTCATTAGCATAGCTCAAGTGCTAAAAGTCCCCTACAAATGAGGCATGATAGTATATTTATAGACCTGAGGTGATATTTCACCCCCCTCATGACCTTTCAGTTTCCCAATGACCTTTAGACTCCCATGTGACTTTTCACATTTTTCACTTTCATAAATATTGCAAAATAACATTTTCCATGTAATAATGAGTTTCAATTTGTGATATATTTTCATGATGAATTGGGTTCCAACGTTGGATTTCAATAGGTTTTTGCAACATAAAAATCATAAAGCCAAGGGTGAAATCAAAAGATAAATCCATGACTAAAGGCCTCACCAAGTGCTTTGTATGCTTTTTGAAGAATGTGCACTGAATTTACCACTTCCATGAATTTTGATATTCACTATTAGAGTTGTGTTGACGATGTTGGACCCGCCAACATGTCTAGGGGATCTCCTATGTAAGAAGTCCCAATTAGACCTCATACCATTTGGTGTAGGAGTCCCAGCAACGGGTCGTAAGGCAATGCCTTGACCGGGATGTCACACAGAGGCAAGTAAGAAAACTCTGTTAGTAGCAAGGGTGTGACTGATGCAATGAGTCAGGGAATGAGTATGAGGGCTTCCAACACTTCAAAGGGAGAGGAAGGTGAAGGTGAGTTCCAGGTTGAAAGGGATTAGTCCCAACTCGACTAGGAACACACAACACAAAGGACATGCACAACTTCCAGCAGAGCAGTCGACACAGATGTGATAGTCACAACATACAAGGTAAGATAACATGAACAACACTCATGGATCAGTCCGAGACGAGTGTGACAGTTGATATAACCAGGTTCATGAGAAAGTTTTGTTTGATTTCCAGCAGAGCAGTCGACACGGATGGTGACAACATTACTAACATATGCAACACATTAACAACAAGATTCATATAATTGCATACAAATTAGTTCATAAACAAGTACGTAAGTTAAACAACATATATCATTAAGGGACCCAGAATAGTCCAACTACAATAAAAACATATGCATGAAAATGTGCTGACTCTTATTGTTAAAGAAGTGTAAGTCACAAGCATACAATACACCATGTAAACCTGCTAGCCCCATCAATGGAACGTTACAACCACATCCGTTTGCTCCTCCAAAGAGACGTACTATATCCTTGCAGTGGAGAAGCCAAGGCACGTTACAATCCCATTGTTGGGGAAAAGTGATTGCCTGGCATTTAATTTGTTAACCCGAGGGTTTTGTAAACTTATGAAGCATGCGTGCACTATATGTGCTAGAAATTGTCTTTCAGTTTAGGTCAATCTAACTACAAAATAATGAAAACCAATTCATCTAATATATGAAATCAAATAATGAAAATGAAATTCAACTAGCCTGTGAATTCAAAAACAACTAATGTATACTTAGTTACTCCAACATTCAATTATGAAGTGTTACCTTCTTGAGATGATGTGTAAGCAACTATTTATACTTTAACTTCTAATGTGCTAGAAAATCAAGTAAAGTGTGCAGAAAATAACTCAGTAATTGCATGTATTAAATACTCAACCATTCAATCTTGAAATATGATTAAATCAATTTCTTAGAATAAACTTTAGGAATATCAGTTAATGCAATTAAATGAGGATCTTAAAAGAAAATATAAAAGCACAAAAAAGTAAATCTCAATGATTGCATAGGTTGAACATTCAATCACCCAATTTGAGGTCACCTTCTTGGCCTGATCCTTTATTCAATTATACAATGAATTGATCGTTTGATCTAAGAAAGTAAATAATAGAACATGAAAGGAAACTAAATAACTATGAGCCCTTGCCTCAAACTTAATCCAATTAGAAAATACATAAATCTTTCCTATTGAAATGTTTTTAGAAAAGAAAATATCACACAGTCATTCTAAAACTAATACTAAGAAAGAAAATGAACTTTAATCTATAAAAGCAATTAAATCTCACAATCATTATATGGCCATTCCAATGGTGTATGAGGATGGCAAGTGAAGAAGCTCCATATGCAAGCAAAACTAAATCTTCAAATATCCAAGTATAAGCTCCAAATTCTCTATTAAAACCATGAGCATTTCTCCAACTTTACACATGCCTTTCAAGAGAGAAAACTTTCCTATTTATACAAAAAGAGAAGAAGCTACCCTATTTAATGAAGATCCACTAAAATCTCATATAATTACAACCAAATAGCTCATAATGAGACACATATCCCGTGAGTGTCTCATAGAGTTCTAATCCAAATAAGAAATGATGAGACACCTCATAGAGTTACATCCAAATAGGACGCATATCCTTCTTTGACCGTTATTGAAATCTCCTTTGAAGGGAATTCAAATTTGAGCATTGGAGGCCACATAAGTGTGCCTTGGAAGCTTCCAAATGACCTACACATGTCATGAAACTCAAACCACATATATAGATGCATGAAACCATGTTAATTTGCTAGTTTCTAATCACAAATTCACTTTAAACACATAAAATAAATAACTTTGGTAAATAAGGATCCTAACCCATATATTTATGAAAATGGTGGCTAATGAAAGGTTATATGGTTATGGAGTTGCGATACGTGAGTCAAATGGTGGCGATAAAGGTGAAAGTGGATGTCATTTTGAAGACATTTTGGAGGCCCAACATACCCCCCAACTAGAGTAATTCCTTTGATTTGCTCGCAACATCTTAGCTTTTGAATGAGCTTGGCTTATATCATATGTCTTTAAACTTTGCATTTGACAATTTTATTTATTCTTGCAAAGTATTTCTTGCCATACATTGAATTGCAACATGTTTGGTTAGTTCTTGTTTTCAACCAAATTCTAATTGGTATTGGTTCTTGTGTTTCAACACATTGTTTCTTTTTGTTGCAGCAAGGTTCATTGAACATATCTAAGAATGCAATTTTAAAATAAGCCATCTAATGTACTCATAATTTAGGCATTATTTGTAAATCATATAACTTTTTGAACCATAATGCAATCGTAATTGATTAGGACAAGTATGTTAGGATGAAATGAAAATGTGTGATGGTGTATGATATATGAATATGAAATGATGTCCCTTCTCCCCAACTAAAGATATGACAATGTGAAAGAGGAAGTGAGGAATTTCCAAAAGTTACAATTTTAGCATTTTAAGGATTAGCATGACCAAAAATTAGAAAACCACATACCTTCACTTACCTTCAATGTGCATGAGTTATGGAAATTGAAGAGGGTGGTTGCTTCTGAATCATGGAATGAAATGTAGAATTCATCTGCTTCTTGGTTGCGTAAATGGTGGATGACGTTGTGAAGTGGATTCTTTATTTTTGCTACTAAATCTGTTGTATCTGCTGCAAAATGCTAAAATGATATAGTCTTCAATCATTATAAAACAGATGGTACAACTCTAGTCATGCAAATAAATGTGTCGGTGTCAAACATGAAGAGAGGTCATTGGATTGCCGACCATTGATGAATGTCGTTAACCAATGCGAGGTGAACTCGCCATTAATGTCAACGAGTGCCAAGGTACCTAAGTACATCTTGTGAAGGGTGAATAAATGAGCCGATGTCGAGCCACTTGCAAGATCCAATGATCAAGGGACTTTGATGTATTCCCATGATTGTTTGCGAGAGAGCCTGTCATTAAGGCATACAAGCCTCAAGGTACTAATGAGGAATCTAGCCTTGGACCTAGATAATGTGTCGATGTCGACAGGCCAAGGCTTGTTAGAAGGAAGGCCTTAAGGAATCCTCCATCATCTAACGCGAGCATGAAACAATTATTTTGAAGGACTATGAATGGAAAATTTTGCAGTGGATCAAGGTTTATTTAACGGAGAGGAAAATGACAAGTGAATAGAAAGTAAAAGAACAAAGCAACATGTAAGCGAGTTGAATGTCTTTATGAAAATGGATTATGAGTTAGTGAAAGCAAGGTAGGAAAATATGACATGAGAATTTTATTAACTGACTAAGTGAAATGCAATGTGACTGCAAAGGAAATGAGATGAAGGTTTTATTGACTGAAGGAGTATGGATGCAATGGAAACACTGGGATCTGAAAGGCTTGAAACTGATGGATATGATATGCATTAGTATGTGCTCATGCATTTATGTTTCATGTCTATTGCTGCTCTGATCATTTTCTTGTGAAATAAATGTGGTCTTTGAGAGACACTATTTGCTTATGGCCATCTGCTCTTCCTCCTGGAACCTGCAAAAACTAGTACTTCTTCTCCAATGGATTGTAGGGTTATCAAAATAGAGAGGTGATCAATCTCTCTATTAATGACATTTACATAAAAAAAAATAAGAATCGGTACTATTAAACAAGTTCATGAAAGAAAATCAAAAGAGTTTATACATGTGTCGAAAGTAGTGCCTCAAGTTACCTGTTGTTTCTTTTCAGCAATTTCTTCATTCTTTACTGTTTCAAAATCTGATAATAGCTTCCTCATTTTGTATATCTCGTCGCGATCTTTCCAACAATGCTTGAATCATCGAATTTCGATGTTGTATGAGAAAGTTAGACTGTTTTGAAATTTTTATGAAAGAGTGAAAATTGTCATGTAAAATGTGGCATGGGAACATGATGCTATAATGAAAG
This sequence comes from Pinus taeda, assembly GCA_000404065.3. Taxonomy (NCBI): domain Eukaryota; kingdom Viridiplantae; phylum Streptophyta; class Pinopsida; order Pinales; family Pinaceae; genus Pinus; species Pinus taeda. Next base: position 11,090 of record APFE030495047.1, on the reverse strand, counting down.
ATAATGTAAGCAGATGAAATGGCATGTTGATCATGAATTTCTGGTTAGAATGCATTGTTTGACAAATAAATCATTGAGTTAAATGCATAGCTGTAGAATTGTTTTCCAACTTGCAAAACTATCGATTAGCTGCAGAATTGCTATTCAGCTGCAGAATTGTCGATTAGCTGCAGAATCATTGTTCAGCTACAAAATTGTTGATTAGCTACAGAATCATTGTTTAGCAGTAGAATGTGCACTGTTTCTGTAGCTAAAATATTGTTGATCTTATTTGGCTATGCCATGGCATAAGATTTTTCATTTGTAATGCCTTCGTCTTTTGTACCTGCAAGACTCAAAGAAACGTGATCATTCTTGTTTAAAAACATGCTTAGCAGAAAGCTATTAACCCAATCAAACCCAATCAACATAAGTAAGGGTTACAAAACCGCTAGCAAAGGCAAAGGCTATGTGCATCTGCTGGCTGGAAATTTGGTTAGATAATTTATCCCACAAGAACCTTCCAAGGGATACATCAAAGCTTCCATAGTACTTGATACGAGATATCTGGTTCCTCTCACATACCATCCCTTTCAAAATACAACTTCGAGATAATGAAACCAAGATACTTGGATGATCAAAACAGGAAGGCATTATTACTACTTTAGAGAATCCATGTTCTTTCTTATGTTCAAATGTGTATTGAGGTTGTAATGAAATAGAATCAACATTCTTATCAATTAATTCCTTCATTCTTTAATGACATGAGGTATCAAACAATGAGTATCACTGAACCATTATTCGATATCTTGAAATCCCTTCTCATTTTATCTCACGGTGGCTCCTTCATGGAGGAAATTAACAATGCCAACACACAGTGGATGACTTCGCACAAGCGATTGGGACACCCAAACTCAAATCGTTCTCCAACTGTCTCAAGCTCAAATTTAGCCAGGGAAATCGGATCTGTGCGAATATTTCTTAGAGAAATCGAAATATGCCCGCAACTGTGCAATAATTAAAACTGTTTTTCTTCACACAGTCAGCGAAATAGGGTCCCGAAGAATCTCATATTTATCTCACATGGTTGCGAAATTGAGGAAACAGTTTCTAGGTTATCTAATTCACCCTGTTCTTGAAAAAAATCATGTCTCGGTTTTCCTAAATTTGTTTTCATTTGGCCAGAAATCATCTTTAAAAATTGACATTTTTCATTTGTTACGCATTTCCTCTACAAGTATTGGACTCTGGCTTTTTGGGTTTGATTTGATCTGTATCTCGACTACTATTCTTTATTTTTAATGGCCGCTTGTAACCTTCAGAATTCGAGATATACATATTAGAACTTCATAACCTTGATATGCTTCTCATTTGGGTGGACTCTCAGAGATTGCAATGACTGCAAGGGGGAGGTGATTCAAGGGAAGCTTGTTGCAGTATTGAGATTATTCATCAAGGACATAATAGGAGGTTGCAGTGTGAAAGAGTGGATGACACAAGGATGGATACTAGGCTGGTCAGTTTTTTCCCTTGTGCATTGACATTGGTTTACATTGGGATTGAATTCCTTGGAGACATCGCAGTCTGGTTTTTACAAGACAAAGGTGTGTTTCTTTAAGGCTCATCTTTTAGCCCTATTATGGATTCTGGAGACATATGGGAACATTCATCCCACCATTCAAATCCGCAATCTGAGGAAGAATCCTTGAGCTTTGCAACCTTCAGATGTACATCAGGGATGATCTTATTTTTATTTTTTATTATGATGGATTTTTGAATTTTGGATTCCAAGCTAACATTTTTTTTTTTTTGCAGGTCATATTAGAGCCAATTATCAATTTGTCAATTCTCTTAAAAAAAAAAATTGATCATTTTTATTTGAAATTCTACATTTCCCTTATTCAAAAACATGAAGAATTTTTTATTTTTTATTTTTTATTCAAGGGAAGCTTGTTGTAGTATTGAGATTATTCATCAAGGACAAAATAGGAGGTTGCAGTGTGAAAGAGTGGATGACACAAGGATGGATACTATGCTGGTCAGTTTTTTCCCTTGTGCATTGACATTGGTTTACATTGGGATTGAATTCCTTGGAGACATCGCAGTCTGGTTTTTACAAGACAAAGGTGTGTTTCTTTAAGGCTCATCTTTTAGCCCTATTATGGATTCTGGAGACATATGGGAACATTCATCCCGCCATTCAAATCTACAATTCGAGGGAGAATCCTTGAGCTTTGCAACCTTCAGATGTATATCAGGGATGATCTTATTTTTATTTTTTTATTATGATGGATTTTGAATTTTGGATTCCAAGCTAACATTTTTTTTTTTGCAGGTCATATTAGAGCCAATTATCAATTTGTCAATTCTCTTAAAAAAAAAAAAATTGATCATTTTTATTTAAAATTCTACATTTCCCTTATTCAAAAACATGAAGAATTTATTTATTTATTT
>APFE030495045.1:190529-216737 GCA_000404065.3 Pinus taeda | reverse complement strand
TTGCTTAATTGACTCTGGGGCATCATCCAATATAATGCCAGCTTCAATTTGTTCTAAACTGAACATATAACCTCAGAAGTCTTCAATTCACATTGTGCAGTTAGATAGAACTAAAGTCCAGGTTTTAGGGGAAATAAACTCTGTTACAATCAGGTTATCGGCTGATCCACGAGTGGTTCAGAGAATTGATATCTTAATCGCCGACATATCTGAGTTCTATGGTCTAATTTTAAGCAGGGATTGGTCGGAAAATCTCCACGGGTATAATTTTTACCGATTGGTCTCATATGTGGTTTCCCTACAAAGGATAGCCAAACCAGATAAGAATCAATCGGGAGAAACACATGACAAATACTGTTACAGAATTCGAACAAGAAAATCAACCAGTTGCATTTAATAACAACATTCTGGGAAACTATTCTTTTGAATCATTCTTTGGCAATTATATTGCCCAGCCATCTCCTTTCTCGGTAAACAATTTCACATCACAAATCGAAATTTTTTCACAAATTGACAGATCTAGATGTGTTAATGTTACTGAGAATTTTGTAAATGAAAATGTTGATAATTCTTTATTTTGGTCTTTATATTTTGACGGTTCAAAATCTAGTGAAGGATCAGGAGCAGGGTGTATTTTGGTCAACCCTGAGGGAGAAAAAACAATGCTTTCTTGTAGATTAGAATTTGAATGCACCAATAATACAGCTGAGTATGAAGCCTTGATCCAAGGATTATACAAAGCTATCGGCTTGAAAGTTCAATATTTAAAAGTGTTCGGCGATTGAAAGATTGTGATAAAACAAGTTCGAAACACAATCCATTCTCTCTAATCACCTCAAACACTACCAGTCTTTAGTCCAAGAACTTTTATCTCATTTCTTAGCATTCAATATTTCACCTATTCCCAGATCCCAGAATGTAGCAGCTGACCTGTTGGCTAATGTTGCTTCTAAACTCCTCCCTTCTGAAGATTTTAGTCTAGATAGATTTTCGGTAGAGTTGATCTTTAGGCCATCAGTCCCCGACAATATCACCAATTGGAGAGTATTCAACCACGATGAAGACATCTTACATTTCTTAACTTCTGACAAATCCTATAATGATTAGATCATTGATGAAAATGATCATGATCTTCAGATGAAAGAGAAGCATGAGGAAAACTCTATACCAAAACCTGTGGTTAAACTTGAAGATCTCTATGACATTAAAGATAGGTTCAAACATGTAACCAATTCAAAAATCCAAAGTTCTACCTTAAGGTTTGAATTGATAAATCTTGGTACCGAGCAGAATCCTCAAAATATCAATTTAGGATTAGGACTTTCCGAATAGGAAAGGACAACATTTATTAGATTATTAAGAAAAAATAAACATGTCTTCGCTTGGAATTATGATGATTTAAAAACTTATGATACATCTATCATACAACATACCATTCCAATGCTACCCGAACAAAAACCAATTCAACAAAAATTGAGGAAAATACATCCAAATTTGGAGAGTCAGATAAAAACATAACTCAATAAACTCTTAAAAGCAAATATTATTTTTCCAGTTCGACAATCAAACTGGGTCTCCAATATGGTACCTGTCAGGAAGAAAAATGGTGACATTAGGATTTGTATTGATTTTAGAAACTTGAATAAGGCCAGTCAAAAATATAATTTCCCATTACCTACCATGGAACAAATACTCCATTCAGTAGAAGGTTCTGAACTAATGTCCTTTCTAGACGGTTTCTCAGGATACAACCAAGTTCTGGTTCATCCTGATGACAGACTCAAAACTACTTTCAGAACAAAATGGGGAACCTACGCCTATCAGAGAATGCCTTTTGGAGTTATTAACACAGGAGCTACATTCTAAATAGCAATGGATATAGCCTTCAAAAGATTGGTCAACAAAACAGTAGTCGTCTACTTAGATGATATTACTGTATTTTCTAAAAAAGAGATCTAACCATTTACATGATTTGAATCAAATCTTTGAACGTTGTAAAAGGTATGGCATTTCACTTAATCCTAAAAAATCCTTCTTGGCTCTAGATCAAGGAAAGCTCTTAGGCTTTATTGTTTCCAAAGATGGTATTTATATTGACCCCGATAGGATTAAAGAAATTTCTGAAATCCCATTTCCTCATAACAAAAAATCAATGCAATCATTTTTAGGACATATCAACTTTGTCAAAATATTTGTTCCCAGTTTTTCTCATATCATTTTACCATTACAAACCATGATTAAGAAAAATTCAGTGTTTAGATGGGGAGCTATGGAAAAAGAAGCATTTGATTTAATCAAGCAATCAATAATCAATGCCCCCGCTTTAAACACTCCTAATTTTTCTAATCATTTCACATTGTACACTATCGCGTCCGATTTATCTTATGCAGTGGTACTCACTCAAATCAACGATCACAACTTGGAAGCACCGATTTCATTCTTTAGTTCAAATTTTCAAGGTGCAGAACTAAATTACTCTGAAGTTGAAAAACAAGCCTTTGTTGTGTATAAAGCCATCAAACACTACAGATCCTTCCTTCTAAAAGCCCATACAAAAGTAATAGTTCCTTTTTCTTCAATAAGGCAATTACTGATCCAAAGAGAACTAGGTGAAAAAAAGGCAAATTGGGTTACAGCACTCCAAGAATATGACTTGGAAATCAAGCCGGCAAAGATTTTTAGAGGTCAAGGTTTTTGTAGGTTATTAGCAGGAGCATCCAACATTCCCGAATCAGGTGATACAGATCATATTGAAGAAATCAACCAGATAAGTATTACTGATTCTGAATCTCAATATGCAAATTTAATATTCTATTTGAAAAATGGACATGCACCTCCTAATCTCTCTTACAAAAACAAACGGGCTATTAGATTAAAGTCAAAAAACTTTGTTATCATTGATGATGTTCTTTTTAGACAAAACTACGATTCAGTTTTATTAAGATGCTTAGAGAAACCTGAAGCACAAGAGGTCTTGCAGGAATTACACAATGGACCAGCTGGAGAACATTTTGGAGCTGACACAACAGCTCATAAAATCATCCATGCTGGATATTACTGGCCCACCTTATTCAGAGATACCCATGAGTATTTAAGGAAATGCCGAAGCTGTCAAGTCTCCAGTGGAAGACAAAGGAAACCAGCCTTTCCTTTGCAACCAGTTAATATCGATCAACCTTTTGAATAATGGGGACTAGACATCATTGGAGAAATCACTCCACAATCCTCCAAACAACACAAGTATATCCTTACTGCTACTGATTACTTTACCAAGTGGGTTGAAGCAATTCCATTAAAGACAACAAACTCTGAAGGAATTATAGAATTCATAGACCAATTCATCATTATCAGGTTTAGTGTCCCTAATTCTCTTGTTTTTTATAATGCATCTTATTTTTCTGGAAATGCCATGTTTGAGTTTGCTATCAAAAGAGGATTTAAATTGAAATATTCTGCAAACTACTATCCCCAGGGTAATGGTCTGGCAGAATCTACCAATAAAAATCTACTCAAAATCATTAAGCGAACTATCGAACAAAATCATAAAAACTGGCACAAATCTTTAGTATTCGCACTATGGGTTGATAGAATAACGCAGAAGACCTCTATAGGTACTTCCCCATTCAACCTTGTCTACGGGAAAGAAGCAGTACTACCAACCAATTTAGCGCTTCCTTCTCTAGCCCTAGTTCAGTTTATTAAAGAAACACCCTCTTCTTCTATCCAACTCAGACATGATCAGATTTTAAAATTAGAAGAAGAAAGAGAAAAGGCCAAAATTACCCATGATAAACATCAACAGATAATTAAGTTATCATTTGATTCCGCTTCATCTAGTTCTAAACAGTTGCAAGTTGGTGATCTTGTTCTAAAATGGGACAAAGCACATGAGGATAAGGGTAAACATACCAAATTCCAAAAGTTGTGGCTTGGACCGTTTCAGATCAGCGAGAAGGGAGGCGATTCAACATTCATATTACAAGATCTATCAGGAAAAAAGGATACTCTTCCTGTTAATGGCCTCATCTTAAAGAAATTCTTCAATTGAGGAGGTAACCCCTTCTCTTTTAAATTCAGTAGGATTAGCAATATTTAAGATCATTAGGAAATAAGGTTGTAAAATAGCTTCTATTGGCCTTTGCTATATTGAAATGTTGCTCGGAAGAAGTATTTTTAAAATTTACTTTTGTAAAATAGACATCTTAGACAAGAGGAACAATTTCTAGGAAATTAGGTATATTAACATTTTGAAAACCCCATTCTGCTTTTGTAAAAATCCTCTCAAGATTTAGAACTATAGTAAATCATTTTAATGTTTTCAAACTGGCCACAAAAAAGGTTTTCAATATCAAAACAGAGACTGATTCAATCTTAGCATCCTCAACTCTTACCTTGTCATCCATTTTCTCTTAAGGAGATAATTGTTCATCCCATTCATCCAAGTTTATGATTACTCAGAGTGTAATTCTAAAATATCTGATATAAAGATAAGGGGTCTTATTACAAGCCTGCTTACCATGATCATTAGGAAATAGTCTAATCGACATTACCTACACTGCATAACAAAACAGGGTAATGGCTTATAAGCATAAGACAAGGGGTCTCATCACGAGCCAGCTTGTTCGATTAGAATACAACCAGTGAATGGCATTGTCAAATCAGCTGGCAACCAAACCAGGACAATGGCTTTTTATCTTACAAAAAAATAGAAAAGAAAAGAAATACAAAATATGTAAACATGTTTTGAATTCATTCTTTTAATCATACTCTGATATGGAGGGATTGTGAACAATCAAATGGTTAAAAGGTATCCCTGTCGAAACTATGAACGTTTGCTGGCAGTAGAGGCTCTACCTATGACAAAGGAGTCAACCAAAATGGCTAAGTTGGAAAGATGTTTTGTTTTATCATTATCAACCAATAAAGGCCAATTTAAAACTTAGAATGTATCTAGTTTTAACAAGAGAAAGAAATTAACAAAAACATGTCTTTATTATATTCAGAATGTATGTATACTTAGTTATATTAGAACTTTCCTTTTTGACAAGGTATCTATGTAAAGAAAGTTCAAAAAATTTCAATAACTTTTTCAGAGATAACTGTTTCTTCCAGCGAATCGCCAATTGTTGTGCTATACAACAAACCCCCATTTCATTAAATCTTACTTTAGAAAATTATAAATTGAAATGGGTCCCTTTTAATTTAAAATTGGTATTAATCCATCACTTTTCTAAAGGTTCCGAAATAAGCAAAATAGCTTCAAACCCTTTGAAATAATCGGTCTTTTAAAATAAGAGGAATAATCCTTTATTATTGCGATAAAGCAATCGCAAGATCGCATATCGCGATAACAAAAGGATGCATAAACCATGACCCATTGATTTTCCCCGATGCGATAAAAGTCAAATAGCCGATGGATAATCGGGAAAACAAATAATAAAAGGCCCTTCCCCTTTACCCCGATGCGATATCGCAATCGGCGATCGGGGAATGTGACGCAAACATAACAAGCTCTCCTCATTCAAACCCCCAATGCGATTCTAGTGATATCGCATATCGGCGATCGGGGATTTCATAAGACTCAAATGAAATTACCCAAGCCTTTCTCCGATTGCCAATTGCGATGAACCCAAAAGCGCGATTTTCGAAAAAGATCAATATGATTTCGCTATATTATGTATTAATTATCATTGAAAGCCTTTTCTCTTCCCGATAGAGATTCGCTCGCGTCCAACCGCCAAAACAAATCAAATCCACGCTTAAACCATTATTCGGCAAATAAAGGATATAACAAGCAATTAAGTGATTGACAGGTATTAACGGCCAATTAATGAGCAGTCATGCCTAAATCCTTTTAGAGATTACATCTGCGGGAGCTTTATGATAAATCGTCCATTTCCCATTGATTGATCTATTCTCTGCATTACGTCTATCTTTCTCCTGCGCAGAATTTTTCCATAGTAACAATGGGAAAGAAATATAAGAAGTCTAGAATGCCTTCGGCTCCTATGGTAACAGGACAGCATGCCACCGATCTAGGCCCAAGTAAGAAGGGATTAATTTCAGATACCATATGTCTCAGCCTTGGCAACACTACCTGGAAAAATATTTACAACCAGGTTGAAGCCGAGGAACCTAAGAAAACATCGGTACAAGCCTCAGCAGGTTCAAGCCAGAAATCCGATGCTACTTTGATGGATTTGGCTGATTCCTACCTTCATAGGATAGCAGCTAGCGAACAAATTCTTCCATATACGGATGTGGTGAGATGGGCAATCGAAGCAATTCCAATTATGGACAGAAAATTCTGCACTGTCAATGGAAGAATATTTGGTTCATTTCAGGTCAACGATTTCAGACAAATGTACCACTTTCCCAAGCCAGAGAAGAAATATAATAAAGCATTTCTTGAGAAGTTTCGAGATGAGAATGAGACCGAGTCAGCACCTATAAGAGAATGGAGACAGAACCCGACGAAACACAAACATGAGTCTTCGGGTAAGTACTCCGTCGACTCTTTATGTTCTCCTTATTGTTATGCTGGAGCCATGATGTGCCGACTATGGGGATTGCATGATTCTTCTAAGTTTTCTATAGAAATGGTTCCTTAGATAGAAGCAGCATGTAATAGTGAAATTATGGATTGGGGGAATATATTATCGGATAAGTTGGCCACGGCTATTCTTGAATTCAGAAATAAATCCTGTGTTACCGATAGGTTCATCCCTCTATTCTATTTTAGTGCCTACATTTTGGATACCCTCTGTTTCAATTCCGAGTTTCCTGTTTTAGGGTGGAGATGGACTCCACAGGACCCTATGCCTATTTATATTTACCACCAGAAGCTATGGAAAACTAATTATAAGCACCATTTATACCAAGTCTGCAATGGATTTAAGCTACCTCTTTACTATGCAATTTTTGATAAACCTGCCCCTCAGATCTCCTCTCAGGCTGAAATTCACTTAACAGCCCTAGGAACTTGGTTTGGAGAAGAAAAATTCACCTATGTTAGAGTTTTCGGAAGTCAAGCCAGACCTCATGTCCTCCCATTATACATACCAGACAAGCTATTAGCTCATGAAATAGCATATCATCTTACAACTGCTTCAGCCACGAAAACTCTCAGAAATTCAAAAAAGCAAGTTTGGCCTCCTTTTCCTCTTAGGTGTGGCGTTTATACTCTGCATGATTATAAACATGCAGAGAAAGAGACAGAAAAAATTAACGTCTTAAGTCTCGCCACTCTGTCCAATAGACGCTTCGACGTGAAGAAAATCATCTATAACGCCCTAGATCAAGCCAAGCTTACCAAAGTCGAGCACAAGGAAGATGAGTTTGATGACCTGTTCTCCTCCACCAAGTCAATATTCCAGGTACAACAGCTAGCTAGGATGAGATATCGCGACGACGGGTTGGCAGAATTTAACAAACTTAGAGAACAGAGGTTGCAAACTCTGCCTCTAGATTTGTTAGCTACTACCCCGACAGTTTAGTCAAGCGAGCCTGAGCAATAGCTTACTAATGAACCTCCTGCTACATCCGCAATCTATGAATAAGTCCAGAGAAGAGAGCAGAAGGAACTGCGAAGAATAGAACAGGAAGAGGCAGAAAAGAAGTAACAGGAGAGAATAAGGGAAGAAGAACAAAAAAGGCAGCAGGAGCAGAGCAGCAAAGAAATAAATGTGGATACTCAAGTGGATCCAAAATTGCTTGAAGAATGGAAACAATTCAATACCATTATAGGAAATCTTGAAACTTCAACGGACGCCGAAACGTCCAAAGCTACCGATATACAAGATACAGTATCACAGGAGGTTCCAAACAAAGGAACCAATGGTCCACCCTCAAATACAGTAGTAGAAATAATTCCAAAAAACCCCTCCGATCAAATTGCTTTGCAAGTAGAGGACATTCCTCCACTAGATGTTTTCTATAGTCCAAAACACAGGGTTGTGATAAAACGACAAAGGAAGAGAAGAAGGATTGATCAACCTTCTCTGTTCCCTGAACAAACAATAACAGCAAATGTGGTATAGAGAGAGGAATTTGACCCCTCCGATGACCTAACCAAGTTATCTCAGTATGTCGGTGCCTATTCGGCAGCCACAATGGATAAGGCATCGGAGGTAAGCAATTTATTGAAGGAAAAGGATCAAGCGATCACTTCATTACAAGCACAACTATCGGTAGAGCAGTAGAAGTTAGACAAGCTACAACAGCAACTGTCCACACATCAACAATTAAACAACCAGCTAAATAAACAGTTGTAGGAAGAGAAGCAGAGGATTGATTCGGGAGCAATACAGAAATAGAAGGAACTATCAGAGGCATTATCAAAGTTGAAGGCGATGAATGAACAGATGCAAAGACAAAAGATGAGCAAATTGCTCAATTATCAGCCCAGGTAGAAAGGTTCAAGAGTCTTCCCCATCCTCCTGAGTTCAGAGCAGAGGCGATGCAAATAAACAAGGCATTAATAACGAAAATAAGATTGTTATGTCATGAAATCGCCCAAGTTGAACCTTTATGCTACATAACATCATCTATAATAGATAAGTCAGTGGATGCCAGGTAGAATTTGGAGCAAGTCGAAGACACTTTGACAGACTTTCTTAATGGCAGGACTCCAATGAGGGAAAGGTAGCAAACCTGCCCAAAATCTTAGACTCCCATAAGGAAATCCTATTCACAAAATGGGAGTCCCAATTAATGAAAGCAGAGAGAGTTGTTTCCCGATGCAAGTTATCTACGAGCAATTTAATTGACTTGATCAATAACACTCTCTATTTATCTAACATGATTTTTCAATGTACACCAGGTAAACTATTATTAGCCAAGACATTGGAGCAGTCATGTAACCAAGAGCTTGAAAAGAACGGGAAATTAATCTCAGGGATTAAAAGTTTAACTTGGGACACCTATTGGTTGTTCCTAGTTAAACCATACAGTCAGAGAGCCACCCTCAAATGCCTGACAGATGCGATCGGGTGTATTATTCCCGATATACATGATGCGACCTATGCTGCTCAAATCAATTCTCGACTCAGCCGTCCTAAAGAAGTGGAGCCAATGCTGGCAATATGCCAACTCAGGACAAAGGGTAAACAACCAGAAGAATGAATCATCACTGCTGATTTCCAGATCATTGTGGGGGATATTTTAAGATCGGATTATACCAATTTAGTAGCATTTTAATTTTGTAGTTTTGTTAGTTTAGTTTAGTATTTATAGACCCTTTCATGCATTTAGAAAGGGTCGTAAGTTTTTGTATATGACTTAAGCTTGAAGTTGCACTACTGTACTTGAGGCATATTCTTTTATGAAGACTGGACCAAATTTTTCCAAATTTTGACAATGAAACTTTGATAAGAATGTGCACTATTGCCTTTATTTTAAAGCGTTTCTGAATCGGAAGAAGAAATTCAAATTGCGATTGGCGTAGGGAATAATTCGTAGCTCATATGGTACTATTATCTATGTCTGAATTTATTCCTTTTATGTGAATTGTTGTTTGGTCATTTATGCTATTATTGAGTATGTGAATGTATTTGAACAATAAAATTTATGTTTTCCACTATTGGATGTTTACAGTTTGCTATTCTTTCAGTCATGCATGTATCGGTAATATAAGAGAGAAGTGTAATATTGTTTTATCAATTACTTCGTTCAACTATTTGAACGAAGTAATTATCATTTAAATGAATGTCTTTGTTTATTGCTTAGTGTCATCTATATGCCTATCAGCAAACATAGATCATTAAACGTTACACTTAAAGAATAGAAGCTACCTGGGATGAAATAGTCATTTACGTTTTTATTCATAGAATAAGTCCTCCATTTATTATCACTTATTTGAAAACCAATCATTCATTCACCCCCCTTTTTTATTCGCTATTGGGAAACTGATCCCATCATATCCAGTCGGAGCCACCATCCCAAACGGAAAAGGAGTTGTATTAAGGTCCGGACCGGGTGGTTATCCCCCGATGTTGATGCAACGATTTTTGGGGCATCAAGAGTAGGCTGGACCTGAAAAATTATGTGTTGCATTTATTATTTCGTCATGCCTGCAAAGCCATATAGTTGTTGTTTTTTCCGATTTGTGATTGCAGGTCGGACCCGATATCATATGTATTATGATTTATAGTTCCATCGGGTCCATGGTCATTGCATAACATTTATATATATATGGTTCCTATGCCGATTACGATGAAAAAACACATTTTATGGTATATTTTCGTTATAAAAGTATATAATGGAAAAAGTGCGTTGATATATATGGAAACGTTGATATATATGGAAAATTTCGATTGTGATATGTGATGGGAGTTCGGATCTAATGGATTTATGAAACAGATCTAATACCTTTTGAGTTTCACAGTAAACAAAAGGTTTGCATTATTTTCATTATATAAAGGGAAGATCAGTGATATGGCCAGAATTGAAGAAAAAGGCAGTTGGTCGAATCTGACACATGCGTAAGCCCAGGTTTTGCACAAGTTAAACATAATTTATTATAATTAAAGCAGATTAAGGCATATACAAAGAAACTTAGCAGCGGATTAACAGAGCAAGTCAGCAATTATTGTCTTCTTTTAAAATCAGTTGTTTTCTGTTATTTTACGTTCTTTGAGGTGTCTTTAAACCTCTGTAAAATTCTGTAATAGGTTTTTAATTCAGATAGTTAGGGAACAATTTATTAGTTTGACAGTTGCAAAGATCAGCAACTATTTCACAAATGTATAAAGGGAGGAAAATTTACAAAGAAAGGGTTGGTGGTTCGAACTTTGGAGAACTCGGAGACTAGGGACTGTATTCCTGATATCGTCATTGATTAATGAAAGAATTAGAAGTTTCCATGAGTTGTTGCATATAATTTTGTAAGATTCTATGTCATGTGTCATGCTATGTTTTCTTCTTTTCAAGTATAGTAATGAAGCAGTAGGTCTTTATTTACTTATGTAGATAAGGTTTACATTCCTTAAAAGAGCACTCCTATACTTGAAGTCCTTACTTTCTTTCTAAATTATAGATAATAGCTTATGTGAAAGATCAGCATATTGACTATGATTCAGTTCTCATTATCATAATTCCTCTAAGTTACAGATATTAGTTTTTGTGAAATATTAGCATATTATCTTTAGCTTCCCCTTCAAACTATCTTCATCCATCATTTATGTTTAGCAACAAATGGTATTTTGAGATGTTTTGGTCATACATGTATTAAGAGTTTAAAACCAAGATTCCAAGTCCTTCATTTGAGAACACAACAAGCAATAAGTGACAGTAATTGATATTTATTAATGTCTTAAACACAATTTCCCTATAGCCAAGAAATTTGTTTCTTAAGGAACAACACACCCCAAGGCGATACAATTGTCCTAATGTATCCCTTGTCAATCATTTCCTTCAACTGCAACTCCAATTCCACTAGCTCTGGAGTGTTCATCCTATAAGGCACCTTTGATGCTGGTGCTACTCCAGGTACCAACTTAATAGTGAAATCCACTTCCCTATGAGGCGACAACTCTGAAATATTTGTTGGAAATACATCCTAAAATTGCTACAAAATCGGATACCTCTTTAATACTTCTGCATCCTCAACATCTTTACCTTTATCACTGGAAACATGCACTGAGAACAATACACACCTTTTCCTGCAATTGCATTTTTCCTACACAGTTGTAACCATTCTCACTGATGTAGGCTTTTTCTTGCCCTACAAGATTCCCTTCTCTCCACCATCATCCAAGAACTCAATAAACTTCTCTTAACAATCCACCTTAGTCCTGTGAAAGTACAAAAAATGCATACCTAGAAGCATACTATATGATCCTAATGGAAACACATTTAGATGCGTTGATATAGACATACCATTTAGCTCAAACTCACAAGCTCTTACGTAACTCTTTTCTTTGTACCTGTAGCTAAATGCACCAAAAATATAACCACAAGTATCCACCAGGTCAGTATTAACATAACTATAATTAGATCCAGGGAAAATCAAAATGGAAACAAATTGACCACAGAACTTTCTTTCCATCTCAATAATGGATGCCTATTGATCCGCCTGTTTGTTATCAAATGCTACATAAATATGAGGAATTATCTATCCAACATCACCAACTATCTGCTCCTCCTGAGCACTGTAGATCTAAGGTTTTCCACCCTAATACAATAGACAATCCATATTGTGATTATCCTTGCCACATATCCAACACTGCAAAGTCTGAACACCTCTATTTTGTTTCTCTCCAGGCTGAGGTTCATGTCCCTTCTCAACTACATTAAATTTATTGTAAGGAGAAACATTTTCCTTCTCACTTGCATCTTGAGGTCTTCCCCATTTCAGTGGCCACTTACCTTTAGTCTTGCCATTCCCTTTCCAACCTTTCTTAGACTCAATATTATGCTTCAATTGCTCATAACAATGCTTCAAATTTCCAATAACTTATTTTAGCGACTGAGGCTCATCATACTCAGTTCGTCCTTAAATGTGAATGGAAGTCCACTGCTAAATCTTTGAAATTTTTTATTCTCATCCTTAATATATGGCACATACCTAAACAACTTTGGGAACTTAGTTGTGTACACCTCATCTAACATAGATCCCATCTTCAACTCATATAAATCCTTGGCCTTTCTGTCGCAGTATCTCTCTGACAGGTACTTCTTCTTGAAGAGTCTCTTGAATCCATGCCAGCTCAACTTCTATGTCTTGATGTATCTGACATAGTTCACATATTCCCACCAGATGTATGCTTTCCCTTTGAGACTGAAAATAGTTATCTTGGCCTTCATGTTCTTTGTATAGTCATGCAACTCAAATAACTTCTTCATTCCAAGCAACCATGCCTCAGCATCTTTTGGTTTCTTCAGTTCTCCATCAAATCTAGGTGACTTGGATTTCTTGAAGTCATCTGGAAAATATATGCTCTCACTACTCCTGTAACGATAATAGTGATGATAACTATGATACATGTCTAACCTAGAACTAGAGTAGAACCCCTTACCACTTCCACTCCTTTCAGGTGTATCCAAGAACCTACCATCTCTAACTATGTCATATATGTCCAACTCGTCTCCACCATGAGACATGCTACCATATGCCCCACTAGTCTTGTCCTCATGTCCATAACTGATCCATGGTTGTCCTTGTCTTTGTAAGTCTGAAAAACTCTGAAGAATAATTGCATTGAATTCTACTTTTTTTTTCATGTGCCCTCGCAAGCCTTTCATGTGACTGAATGATCTTATCATTATCTGTCTTGTAACTTATGATTTATGCATTTAGACTTCTCAAGGTATTTGTTATGTCCGAAGGTTACTCATATCTTAGCTTTTCATATCATCTATAAGGAGAGTCTCATGAATTGCATTCCATCATTTCACTAGTCATCTTTGATCTTCTTCTTCTTGCAAACATACCATGTCATATAAACCAAATATAAACATAATCAATATACCTCAATGAATTTAAAGGGATGTTATCTCATTGGAAAAATAAGTCTAGATTAGCACGATACATGTATATACATAATCATATCAATATATCGACATCATGCATGATAACACCAACTGCAGACAATGACCTTAGGCATGACAATGGATGCATAGTAACCACATAGGCATTGACATGAATGTAAGAAAAACACATTCCGCCAATCCAGTCCAAGTGTTGAACCTGGAAGCCCTTATATCAATCTTTAACCCACCCCCTCCCACATTTACCCAATTTCAATGGTCTGTCAGGGTAAACATGAGACGAAGATTTACTATGACATGACCCAACCTCCAAGATTTATTTATGGAAGTGGGGCCAACAACTGAGACTTACTAACCATAACCCGAAATCCTACAGGTCTTACAAGACACTCAAGGGTCAAAGAACCACCCTAGGTGGCCCAACCCTGAGCTAGACTGCTTTTTCAGTGACATAGACTCCCAACCGCATGTACAATCCTGCAAGGGTGTGGTTATGGACCTCCAACCAAGCGCACAAGCCTACCTAAGTGCGATTGTAACCCAAAATCCACAGTTCAAAGGGTGTGGTCCCGAGATCTGAGCCACAATTCCAGGCCAACCTCTATACTACTGCCCAAAACTTCCTCAAACTTTCCATAATTATAAATTACTTAAAGACAATGCTATTCATACCAAACTTGATAAAGAACTTGACCTAACTAGGCATACCAATGACAATCAAGTCATCAAACATATGGTGAACATGTAATCTATAGGTCAAGAATGCATATCTGATCATAGGAGTTTGAAACTTATCTTTGAATCACCAAGAAGGTCTAATTCGCTCTCATAATAGCTACAGTAACACTTTTTATCCCATGCATTCATTAACCATCACATACTTATCAAATCTTGAATAAGGCGTAGCTAGAGTACATTGCAAATCCATGCTTATAATCAACATATAACCAAATCACTAACCATGACATAACAATCATCAAAACACCATAATAGCATGTACAAATTATCTTAGAAAACAATAGGAAAATAAGTCTTATTAATTTACACAAAAACCAACCAAGTCAGGGACTTTCACGTACCACCCGACCATAGATTGAGTTGAACCAAATCTTTCTCTCAGCCAATCACCCCCATGCGATATTCCAAGCATGAATGTAGGATCTCAAGACATAGACAACCAGGGATTACTAAATATTAAACTGCCTCCATCCAAAATTGGTCAAGAGATCACAAACCCAAAACAAGCACATAAACAACCAGGGATTCTCGAAAATTAAATCACCTCCACCCTCAAGCTATCATGATATCGCCAAAACTAGTCAATAGATAACAATGCCCAAAACAAGCTTAGATGCCTCGGAATTTCTTCACTAATACCTTGAGGAATTTTCTTGTCTCCACCCACCTGTCAAGGGATTCCCATAGATTAAACCACCTGCACACCCAACCCTTGGCAATTTTCCTGATAACACTTCACCAGGTTCCAAAACCTTCAGAAAATCCAAAGCTCAACCAAATAAAAAAATCCCATCACACCATGGCTATTCAGAAATGGTAAGGCAATGTTGAAACCATTGTCACACCTGACAAAACCCATGTTAATGACAGCAAAAGAACCAAATACACAAATTCATGTACCATGCATTCACAAACCAGCTATGAAATCACACATGCAACCTATTACCTGCAAATCTTCCTATTGAAGTCGATTGATTCAACCTTCCTTGCTTTTCCTTTGCTTTCCTTTGACTTCCTTGCCTTCCTTTCTCCAATTCTAGAATGCTCTAAGTGTGCAATAGTATGAGAAAAAAGAGAGAGCTCCAAAACTAAACTGACAAAAGTTTGTGAACTAATCGTCAGAAGCCTTTTTATTATTGAGGCCTCTATTGTTATGAAACCAACTCACAAAAAAGATAGAAAAGATAGTTGAATGCCTTAGAATTCAACCTCTTCGAGGGGGAAACCTCCTTTACATTGCACAAATGAACAATTCTTGGATGATACAAATGAAAATACCTCCTTTCTATATATAGGAATCTAAGGGGTCATAATATAATTAGAGCCGACATAACAATAATAATGTAAGGGCACAATAATAATAATAGTGGGCTTCTATGGGACAGAATACTAACAATATGGGCACTACATGGGTACATAAATATAATAAGGGGGTTGTACTAATAAAAATAAGGGGTTACCCTAGTAGTATAGGGGCCTAAGTCTTATTAATTGATGCAAAAACCAACCAAGTCAGGGAATTTCACATACCACCCGACCATAGATTGAGTTGAACCAAATATTTCTCTCAGCCAATCACCCCCATGCGATATTCCAAGCATGAATGTGGGATCTCAAGACATAAACAACCAAGGATTACTGAATATTAAACCACCTCCATCCAAAATTGGTCAAGAGATCACAAACCCAAAACAAGCACATAAACAGCCAGGGATTCTCGAAAATTAAATCACCTCCACCCTCAAGCTATAGTGATATCGCCAAAACCAATCAATAGATCACAATGCCCAAAACAAGCTTAGATGCCTCATAATTTCTTCATTAATACCTCGAGTAATTTTCTTGTCTCCACCTACCTGTCAAGGGATTCCTAGAGATTAAACCACCTCCACATCCAACCCTTGGGAATTTTCCTGATACCACTTCACCAGGTTCCAAAACCTTCGGAAAATCCAAATCTCAACCAAATAAAAAAATCCCATCACACCATGGCTATTCAGAAATGGTAAGGCAATGTTGAAACCATTGTCACACCCGAAAAAATCCATGTTAGTGACAGCAAAAGAACCAAATACACAAATGCATGTACCATGCATTCACAAACCAACTACAAAATCACACATGCAACCTATTACCTGCAAGTCTTCCTATTGAAGTTGATTGATTCAACCTTCCTTGCTTGTCCTTTGTTTTCCTTTGAATTCCATTGCCTTCCTTTCTCCAATTCTAGAATGCTCTAAGTGTGCAATAGTATAAGAGAAAAGAGAGAGCTCCAAAACTAAACTGACAAAAGTTTGTGAGCTAATCGTCAGAAGCCTTTTTATTATTGAGGCCTGTATTTTCTTCAATTTCCTCTATTTTTCCTTCAATTTTCCTCTCATGCAAACCTGTGACCTCTCATCTCCCTTTTCTCTTATTTTCCTTTATTTTCATAAATAAATGCCAATTAATGTCTCTTTGTCTTTGTCAATTCCTTTGCCAGTTTCCTTAGCCATAATAAACTAAAAGTGACATTCATTAGGATGTTTTTCCCAACATTCAACTTGGAATGTGTCCTATGACCTTGGTCTTATTCTTTTTTGCCTTTATTAACTTATTACATGAAATTTTAACCTGAGGTTGTTACAGAGCACTTGTTACTACTAGGATTTCATATATTAGATTGGCTTATGTTAGGGAAGGATTGCTTGGATGAGGATTGTTCTTGTTGAAGGGAAAAGGTTGTTGGTATGTATGTGTTTCTACTAGGGTTTTTGGTAATGAAAGGTTTTGTTGAGATTCAAAGTTTGATGACATATGTTGATAAACACTTTGACCATATTTAACATTGTTTGTTAATGCAAACCTGTATTGTGAATTGACATTTTGTGAGTTAGGGTTTTAGCCTATGTGGATATATGATATGTGCCAAGGTTTGCAGTGATTGTTGAACCATGATTATATGGCTAAATATGAAGCTAGGGAACAATGTTTTGATTAGGAACAAATCTGATTATTGAGCTGAGACTATATTTCAAGTTATTTTGGTATTGTTTTGAGCACAGGTGGATCCAGTCTAAAAATTGTGAAACCTGGTCCGTCGACTGATTAGGGTGGTAGGGTGGTGTTAGGGATGGTCGGATCTTACACAAGGAATTGGAGTGTCCTTCCAGTTGCAGCTGGTAAACAGGGTGTTGGAGCATCCTTCAAGTTGGAGCCTGTAAATCAGGGAATTAGGGCATACTTACAGTTGGATTTGGTAAACTAGGGCATTGGATAGTCCTTCAGATTAGAGATTGTAAACTAGGGAGTTGGAGCCTCCTTCACTTGGAGCTAAAAATCTTAATGTAAGTTATTGAAGATAATTATTAAGAAGCGTTAAGTGGTTATTCTCGTGGAAGGGTTTCCACCTAAAAAATATTGGTGTATTGTCTTGATGTAATGCATTGTTGAATGGTGTTGTTCACTGATGTGATGTTGATCTATGTTTAAACTACTGTTAATGTTAATTTGAATGCTCTGAAGATTAAAATTAACTAATTTAAGGGAAATATTTATTCAACCCCCACTTAGTATTTCTAACACAAACACCCTACAGGATGACAAGAGAGCCAACTCTGACACCACTATAATATTATAGGAAGATTTGTTTTCTAGAGATTTCCTGAGTACTAGGGTTTTCAACAAATTCCTTGTTTTCCTTATTCAGATAATAACATAGAAATTTCAAGTATTGTAATATTTAACCAAACAATATTATTTCTTCAATAACACAACAATGCTATAGAAAATCCACAAAGACAATATAACGCATATTTAACAATGTTCAATATAATTCAATGCGACTTCTAATTCAACAGATTAAACTACTATATTAGACCTAAGCTATTCTAACTAGTTGGTATCTCTAGAAGATGTTAGGCCCCTATACTACTAATGTAACCCCTTATTGTTATTAGTACAACCACCTTATTATATTGATGCACCCATGTAGTGCCCATATTGTTACTATTGTGCCCCATAGAAGCCCACTATTGTTATTATTGTGCCCTTACATTATTATTGTTCTGTCGGCTCTGATTATATTATGACCCCTTAGACTCCTATATATAGAAAGGAGGTATTTTCATTTGTATCATCCAATAATTGTTAATTTATGTAATGTAAAGGAGGTTTTCCCCTAGTTTTGGGCATGGATGTTTAGGTAGAAGATGCATTAGAGGTGGCTGAGTGCACTATGGTAGGGAGAGCACGGGGCAAGAGTTACTCATGCAAATTCATCAAACAGTGGGCGGAACAACAGTGGCAAATGACCCCAGCTAAAAGTTTCAAGGTAGCAGCTCTAGTGAAAGGGTGGTTTATGGTGAGACTAAAGAGTAAGGAAGTGGTGGACTAGGTAGTGGGGAAGAACTAGGCTTTTGGGAATCGCCCAGTGTTATTCAAATGGTGGACTCCACTATTTGACGCGAAACGGGAGAAGGTCAATGAGTTTCCTGTGTGGGTTCGGGCACCTGGGTTACCCCCTTTCCTTTGGGTGGAATTGGTGTTTAGATCTATAGGTAATCTTCTCGGCACTTTCTTGGAGGCAGACATGTCTTTTATTCAAACACACAATAGAGCCATGGCTCGGATCCTGGTCAGTTTAAACCCAAGAGTTGGTCTGGCGGAATCCATCAATCTTCAGTACAAAGATTACGTTTATGAACAACCTCTGGACTATGAACATAGACCTTTTATATGTCATAGATGCCACGAATATGGCCATCTAGCCAAATATTGTTCGTTGGGAAACCGCCGAAGAAGGATTCAGAAGTCAACCGAGCAGGAGGAGAAGGTAGCAGAGTTGAAAATGGTTTCCAGGACAGAAGTGGTCCACATGGAGGATTCTATGGATGTGGACATAAATCAAGAAGGGGAAGCTAAGGAACAGGTCTCAGAAGGTCCTCCAGGCAAAGAGGAAGTGGTTGAGGACTAGCGTGGATCAAAGAACCTGACAAAGGATCCCATCCATGAACCAGCAGCCACCTCAATTGAAGACTCAAAGGGTATGCAACTAGACTCAAGTAATCCATCTTTTTCTCCTTCAGAAATTAAAGATGCTTGCTTGAAACCTGGTTCACAAACCAATAACTGTAATTATGATGATCATTTAAATGTTGATAACATCACTGCCGCAATTCCTTCCTTAGACCTGAACTGTGATGATGTTCCAAATTAGATAGAGGAACCTGTTCCCTCCTCCCCTATTTGTCATTATAATCTCAGATCCCTCGACAAAAAGCCTACGAAACTAGAATCGATCGGTGGGTTAGGCTCATCCTCTTCATAGGCCTTTAAAAGGAAGGCTAGGGGTAGGAAATCAAACATGTCCAAAGCATAGGTAAAAGCAAAGTTTGATGTGGCTGACAGAAAACAAATGTCTATACTTGGGGCGCTTAGAGCAGTGAATCCCTATGAAAATGTAATTAAATGATATTTTTATCCTGGAATTGTAGGGGTTTAGCCAGTAAACCCAAAAAACTGGCTCTCAAGGAGATAGTTATGCGCTATAACCCTGATGTTCTTCTATTGCAAGAGACTCTCGGCAAACGTTTAGATGTGGAGATGACCCTAAGATCTATCCTTCCAGGCTGGTACTTTCTCGCAATAGATTCTGTCGAACATTCAGGTGGCTTGGCCATGGGGTTGAGAGAAGGAAGGTTACATTTTTCTAACCACTGGGGAATGACTCATGCGCTAGGGATGGAGTTCCAATCACTGGAGTTCAGTTTTCCCCTGTTGATTGTAAACATCTACGGGCCATGCCAAGGGAGGGTAAACTTCTGGACCGACCTCCTGTCAAAATCAGTGCTGAAAAGACAAAATTTGATTATAGGGGGTGATTTAAACTTCTCTATGGGGAATGCCGAAGCCTAGGGCCCTTCTGCCAGAGAAGATAAGCTATCCGAGTTTTTCTTGAAGTCTCTCAGCTCTCATAATCTGATAGATGTAAACCTAATCAAATTAAAGCCTACATGGAGGAATCGAAGAGCAAGGGATGAAAGAATAGCAAAGATTTTGGAAGCCACTTCCTGATATGCGAAGATTTATCAACCAGAATTCCAATGTTTAGACAATGGGTGGGGGAGGGAGGAAATTAGGACCATTTCCCAGTTCTTCTTGAGCTCTCCAAACCCCCCCATAAACCAGCAGCTCCATTAAATTCAATGCTTCTTGGTTACAAGAGGATTCCTACAATCGACTTTTCCAAGAGACATGGAAAACCCCAGATAGGAACCCAATGGAGAGTAAAGGCTTCCTATTCATGGAAAATTTAAAAAGACTAAACAAAGCTACTATGGGTTGGGAGAAGATCAGAAAGCAAAAGTTGAATGAGGAAATTACCCAAATTGACACAGAACTTCGTGAATTGGAAGGTACTGAGGTGGAAGGGTATATAACTCAGGAATCCAAGGATAGAATATTGCTGCTGGAAAAGCACAGGAACCAAATATTGTTGAATAGAGAGGAGGAATGGAGGCTGAAGAGCAGGGCGATTTGGCTTAAATCTGGGGATGAAAACACAAGATTCTTCCATAATTATGCAAAAGGGAGGAAAAATGTGAACACGATATGGAAGCTTAAAGATGATGAGGGTAGAGAGGCCAACACTTTTGAGTCTCTCTCCAATATGGGAAAAAGTCATTTTCAAAATCTGTTTGCTGACCAAGGAGAGATAACTTTAGCAGAAGTAATCAGAACTGCCCAATGTTTTCCCTGGTATGTAGAGGAGGAAGAAGCAGAGAATTTAATCAGAGAAGTCTCCAAGGAAGAAGTGGAAAGTATTCTAAAATCAATGGCCAAGGATAAAAGCCCAGGCCCGGACGGGTGGACCATAGAACTCTTCCAACATTTCTTCGAACAGATCGAAGAAGAATTAACTGAGATGGTGGAAGATTCGAGAAGGAAAGGATAGATTTACACCCCTTTCAATTCAACTTTCATAGCTCTAATCCCTAAAAAGGAGGAACTGGAATCCTTTGAAGATTTCAGTCCTATATCTTTATGTAACAGTATATACAAAATCATAGCAAAAGTGATAGCTATCCACCTAAAGTCGATTGTGTCAAAATGCATTTCAAGTGAACAATTTGGATTCCTGGACGGTCGTCAAATCCATGAAGCCATAGGAGTAGCGCAGGAGACAATTCACAGTGTCAGGCAGACAAACAGGAAAGGCGCTGTGATCAAAATTGACCTATCCAAAGCCTATGACAGGATCAGCAGGACATACCTGAGGATGTTATTAACTCATATAGGTTTTAACGTGGATTTCATCAACTAGGTTATGGGATGCATCACTAGTGTCAGTTTTGCAGTTTTAATTAATGGGGCAGCATCCTCATTTTTCAAAGGACAAAGAGGATTAAGACAGGGATACCCCTTTTCGCCTCTACTCTTTCTTCTTGTAACTGAAGGTTTGAGTCAACTGATTCTGGAGGCCAAAAGGGAAGGTTCGGTAAAAGGTTTGGAAGTTGCAGTAAATATGTTTATTTCGCACCTCCTTTTTGTAGATGATATCTTATTATTCATGAATGGGAACTTGACTAAAATTAAGGAACTAAAAAACATTCTTGATCTATTCATGAAAGTGACAGGGATGCAAGTAAACTTCAGGAAATCTCAACTAATCATGGAAGGGTTCAATAGCAATGAGAAGTGCCTGATTACTTCAATTCTGCCTTTTGACGTATATAACATGGAAAATCCTTTCACGTATTTGGGATTTTGGCTAAAGCCAAATTCCTAAAAAAATAGGATTGGAATTGGCTGTTAGCTAAAATTGAAGCAAAAATCTCACATTGGAGCTATAAGTGGCTATCTAGAGCAGGGATATTGACCTTAATCAAATCTGTGTTACAAGCCATGCCTGTTTTTTTGGGCAGCTTTGACTTGGGTTCCTAAAGGGACTCTTGATAGGATAAGAAGGATTTGCAGCATATTTCTCTGGGCTGGCTCAAAGGAGGACACAGTACTCCCCTGGGTCGCATGGGAGAAGGTGGCAAGGCCAAAAGAGTGGGGAGGGTGGGGAATCAAAAATCTCTCTGATTTTAGCCTTTCCTTGGCTGCCAGATCTGGATGGAGAATCATCAACATGGAAAACCTTCGGACGAGAATGGTAAAACGGAAATATATAGACCCTGTCCCTCTTGAAGAATGGATTAGGAACCCTCATAAGAAAGGAAGGAATGCTTCGGTGGTATGGAAAGCTACTACAAAGGCTTTTAAAGTTATCGAACAAGGCCTGTCTTGGCAGGTTGGGAATGGTGAAAATCTGAGGATAGGGAAGGATCCGTGGGTGGGATGGAATGGTAATTCACTCTCTCCCCAGGAATGATCAGACATCTTGAATCCAAGGGTATCTTTTTTTTGAATCAGGTTGAGAAAATCGGTCAGTCCTCAATCTGGGGACAAGCCTGGAAAACAAGAGAAGAACTAGACCTTAGACCTTTCTGGTGGAACGAGTGGAAGGCATTCACACAAGAACTTTCCAGATCAAATGTAAGGTTGAAAGACAGACCAAATCAATTGGTATGGGCTCATACAGAATCTGGAGCTTACTCCCCAAAATTTGGTTATAAATTTTTAATGTCAAAAAAAGGATGGGAAGAACCGGAATGGTGGGCCAAATTGTTATGGAAACTCAAATGCCCAGCAAAAGCCAGGTTATTCTTTTGGTGTATTCTCAAAAGCAAAATTCCAACATGGGACATTCTCCAATCAAAATTTAAGCAAGGACTGGGGAGATGTCCCCTATGAAAATCTGATTCTGAGACTATAAGACATTTGTTTTTAGAATGCCCTACTCTCAAAAAGATATGGGGGGAGGTATGAAAACTTATCCAAAAACCGTTAATTTGGGAAGGGGGAAGCTTATTCGATGTTTGGGAAAAGTGGTGGAGACAATATTCAGAGGGGAATTTACGGAATCTTCCCCCCATCATTTGCTGGGGAGTCTGGATTGCAAGGAACAGGTGCATCTTTTCAGACAAGGAAACTCCTGCTGAAATAATTGCATTACAATGTACTACGATTCTTTCAAATATTCCAGAATCAGAGGAGGAAAGGAATCCAAAATTGATTAGAGAAGAACAAATCAAAGCAGGGGTCCCATGGGCCTATTTTGACGGGGCTTCACAGAACAATTTAGCAGGAGCAGGGATGATTATTCACCTAAATGAAAACCATATCTTAAAAGCTTTAGTGGGCCTAGGCACTGGATCTAATAACTTTGCTGAAATGTTCGCATTAAGCTACTTCTATGCTGGCTTATCCACAGGAACATCTTCACAGTTCAGATATTTGGGGACTCTTTAAATGTTGTAAAATGGGTTAATGGACAAAGTAGATGTCAAAATTATATGTTGAGACCTTTATTAGAAGAAATTTAGAATCTAAAGACTTCATTTAATGTTTTTCCACTTTGCCATATATACAGGGAACGAAATGAATCAGCAGACAAGCTTTCTAAGGAAGGTTTACATCAAAATATGGGCAGATGGAGAATAGCAGAGGAAGATTATGGACAGATCCATGTGTCGGATCAGCCTCCCTATGCATAGATTTTGTTTTTGACTGATGTTTTATTATACTATCATAACTATTGTAACAGGTTTTGAATACAGCTGTCTTTGGGCAACTGTTGGTACTTTTCTTTTTGACTTTCATGGTATCTATTTCCTAATTTGGGTTGTTTTCCTCAATGAGGAGACCCGGGAATAGATGCGTGACTTTGATCTTTGTTTGGATTTGCTTGATATGGGCTGAAATTAGTGATAATCTGGAAATGTGTGCTGAAATCTTTTGGCCCAGGCTTCCAGAGCTTTCTTCTCACAGTTTTTAGTACAAAAAAGGTAGTCTCTTTTCTGGAGCAGCTTTATGAATATGATCATACAGCAAACTGAATGCATATGCATATACTATGTAACTTTTTATCGATTTATAAAAAGTTCGATTTTTTTCTTTGGAAAAAAAGGAGGTTTCCCCCTCGAAGAGGCTGAATTCTAAGGTGTTAATCTATCTTTTCTATCTTTTTGTGAGCTGGTTTCATAACATTTGGTTTCAGAGCTTTGAATTCTAGGGTTTTGCTTCTCCAAACAAGTCATCGTGGCATTTGCGCTATAAAAAAATTTCTGCGAAGTTTCCGATGCTACAAGAAAAACCCATTTGAGAAGAAATCGTGTTGAACCTCGAGTCTAAAATTTATAGCTTTTTGCACAATATGTGCGGAGATATGATCTAAGGAAGTCGGTCTTTTTGCAGACTCCTGAATTACATTCCAAACAGGTGACCTGGGGAAAATATTCATAACTTTTTTTTTGAGCATCACATTGAAATTCCATAAGAAGTTACAAAAATTCAATGGACTGTAGTTTCCTATGTATATTTTTTAGATCCTAAGGTCAAAACAGTGACACGTGGCACTTCTTACAAGTTCGCTCTTCTGGAAAGGTTTATAATCAGCTCATCTTGGGAGACATAACTCCACCTTGAAGAATCTAAATTCGATCAGACTAGTGGCATTGGAAAGAGGACACAGAAGGCTACTGCAGGTCGCAATAGATCCAAAAGTATAGAGTTACAGTCGTTTCAAGATCAAGCTCCTAAAATCAAGGAAAAGCAAGATGAGGAAGTTTGATGGCAAGGATCTGGTAAATTGGATACTTTAGATGGAGCAATATTTTGATCTACATGGTGTACCATTGTTGCAAAAGGTATGTATTGCATCTTCATATTTAGAACCGATCACAACTTGTTACGTGGTCAATTTTCGCGGAGTAAATGATAGCACATTATGAAGATACAAAGAGCAACACCTTCTTTAGAGCAACACCACAACAATTGGAAAGACTAAAAGGGCTTTGTTACATAGTGGAAAGTAAAATTATGGCAACAAGGAAGTCTACCCCTCACAACTATAAAGATGGAAGTGTTGTTTATCCTAGCCTTCCACAATCTACAAGGGTTACACCACAACAATTGGAAGAAAAAAGAGAAAAAGGGCTTTGTTACAATTGTGATAGCAAATGCACTAAAGGTCATAAGTGTGTTGAGAAGAAATTATTTTACGTAGAGTATGAAGAGGAGGAAGAAAAGGATCAAGAAACATAAAAAGAAAAGGATATACGCCAGGACCCAACCCCAGAGAAAGAAGAAATGAATCCGACCATATCTTGTAATTCATTGGTTGGAATTACCACTCCTCAAACTATCAAGATAGAAGGGCATATCAAGAAGAAAAATGTTCAATAAGTGAAAGATCACATCGAGCATCAAGAAATGAATCCAACCATATCTTGTAAAGGATTGGAAGAAATTACCACTCCTCAAACTCTAAAGATAGAAGGACATATCAAGAAGAAAAAGGTTCAAGCAGTGAAGGATCACATCGAGCATCAACAACAAGTTCTCCAGCTTTTAAAGGATAACACCACTTTGTTGCAAAATCGAATGAAACAACAAGTACATCAACATCATAGTGAAAAATGTTTTAATGTAGGTGATTGGGTATTTTTACTGCTACATCTCAAGCAAGCCATTTATGAGAAGTAAATGTTGGCAATACTACATGCACTTAAGAAATGGTGATCTTACCAAATGGGAAGACACTTCAAGGTAAAAATGGATCATGATAGTCTTAAATACTTTTTAGAACAACTATTGTCTTTAAAAGAACATTAAAAATGTGTCACAAATATGTTGGGTTATGAATTTGACATCATCTATAGAAAATGGAAGCAAAATTTTGTTGCACATGCACTCTCAAGAAAGGATGAGGATGCGGAAGCATTGTTTTGTGCTATTTATATTATCCAACTAGATTAGATAAATGAAGCAAGGGATGAATGGAAGAAGGATGAATAAGTATGGCCACTTATTCAAAATTTGCAAAAGATCCCAATTCAAACAATATTGCCAGAAATTGAAGAGGAAGGAAAATCATATTGGAACCTGGAGCAGTCA
>APFE030495045.1:157750-171004 GCA_000404065.3 Pinus taeda | reverse complement strand
CCATCTATGTTAGGGACCTTAGATTCTTCGTGCTCCCAAGTTTCAACAAGAAAAATAATATCAACATCATTTGAAATCCAACTTAGCTTAGGGCCTTTGTTCCATGGGAAGCCCCGACAGTTCCAAGAAAGGATCTGGAGCATGTTTAATTGTTATTGATTACTATCTTTTTGGTTTCTATCTCGAATAAAGGCTTTTCTATTTCTAATTATTACCCATTTTCCTTCCTTTCTAGCTTCTTTTACCTTTTGAACCTCCTTTCTTAATTATGCTTGATCTTCTGGAATGAGATCTTCATTTATGAATATTCCCGTTCCTTTTAGACTTGAGTTTTTACTAAGTATGTCGTACTTATGACCAGTGGAGCTCACCTTTATGCGGATTACTCTTCCTTTATTCTCGGTTAATTTCCCCAACCTTGTTGCTTCTGTGAGACACACTGTTTCAATTTGTAATCTATTATGTAATTCTGTCTAGGCTAAGGCTAAAGTATCCTCATCTACTTCCTCTTTTAAACCAAATATTATAAGGTTCAAGGCCCTTTTGTTACGTTTGTGGTCTAATTCTATTAATTTTTTCATTTCATCTTTAATTGGTTTGATATCTAACTTATCTACCACATTATTTAGGGTGAGGCGGCTATTAACTTTTTCTTCTAGTTCTTTAATCAGTCTTTCATTTTAAGACTCTCAAAGTATCAGCATATCTTTCTTGGGATGGTTGGTTAGTATCTTGGTTTTGTTTTTCTATAACTTGCAATCTAGTCTCCATTGCCTCCATTTTATTTTCCAGAAGTTCTATTTTATTTTCTATTTGTTTTTGGATCGTGTCTTCAAGAGATGCAAATTTACTTTCCAGCATGGCTTCTAACTCTTTTTGTAGCTTGGCTTCTCTTTCTTCTCTACGTTTCTCTAAAGACTCTATATACTCATAAAGGCCTTGTAGAGTAACTATGCTAGGTCTGCCCTTGATAATCTTTGGTAACTGTGGTGAAATATTCATACTTGAAACTATATGAGCAAAGAAAAATAAAAAGATAAGGAATGTGTGCACCTGATATCAGCAAACCTGATTGCAAATCGCCTGTGCCCACCCCAGCCCGCAAACTAAAGAATATACGCGAAGAATATATAGAGTACGTTTTTAACTCTTTCATCGAGCCTCAAAACTCTTTAACCAAAGAATATATGCAAAGAATATATAAAGTACGTGTTTAACTTTTTCACCGAGCCTCAAAACTCTTTCACCGACGTATATATAGAGTGTGTGTTTAACTCTTTCACCGAGCCTCAGAACTCTTTCACTGAATAATATATAGAGTATGTTTTTAACTCTTTCACCGAGCCTCAGAACTCTTTCACCAAAGAAAGAAAAAATTTTAAATATATAAATTTTCAATGAAGTTTTTTTATTTCGAATATTGTCATATTCATATATATCATTTCAATCAAATAAACTAAAATTTGTAAACACATACCTCATTTCAACCAAATAAACTAAAAACTATAAACACACAAGCTATGTGTGCAATTAAGTAGTGGCATGCCACCACGTAGCTCTTGTTTATATTTAAATTACCATTTAAGATATGCTTCACATGTGGAGGGAATGTTAATTTTAATATTAAAGATCAAATTTAATGAATAATAGTTTTAAAATTTTAATATCAAAATTATATATAATATATATATATATATCATTGATTTCAGACTTATGTGATCCATATCACTATTCAGAATGTATTTCAAATTAATCACATCTTTGGTTTTGAGTCAACGTTTCGAACTATCTAGATTCATCCTCATGACAAGGATGAAAAACTAAATCTATCATTAGGTATAAATAGCAAAGATGTATCAGGTCCCATAAATAAACCTTGGAAAATAAGTTTAATAAAATAAATAATTCAAGTTTAAGATGAACATCAATGTATAGTTTGGTCAAAATAATGCTAAAAAAAGTTAAAATAAGTTTAATAAAATAAATAATTCAAGTTTAAGATGAAGCGTATAGTTTGGTCAAAATAATGCTAAAAGAAATTATTTAGTTGTGAAATGAAAGAAAAATATGAAGACGTTAATTAAAAATGAATAATATAAATAACATTATTAATATCAAAAAACAAAGACAAATGGAAAATATTTATTAGGTATAAATATTTGAGATGCATCAGGCCCCATAAATAAACGTTGGAAAATAAGTTTAATAAAATAAATAATTCAAGTTTAAGATGAACGTGGGAGTATATTTTGGTCAAATAATGTTAGAAGAAGTTATTTAGTGTGAAAGGAAAGAAAATATAAAGACATTAATGGAAAATGAATAATATAAATAATATTATTAATTTATTAAACAAAGTCTTTCAAGTAGAAATCACATAAGAGAAATTTTTGGTGGACCGTTTCAAACCAACAAGTGTGGTTCATCATTTGGTCTTGATGATGAACAACACTTGTTGGTTTGAAACGAGTTGCCCAAAAAATTCTCTTATGTGATTTCTACCGAAAGACTTTGCTTAATTCATTATGGATCACAGAAGCTTGAATACAGAAAATATTATTAATATCAAAAATCAAAGACAATGCAAAAATATATATTAGGTATAAATAGTAGAGATGCATCAAGTCCCATAAATAAACCTTGGAAAATAAGTTTAATAAAATAAATAATTCAAGTCTAAAATAAACGTTAGATTATAGTTTGGTCAAAATAATGTTAAAGAAGTTATTTAGTTGTGAAAGGAAAGAAAAATAAAGAACATTTAATTAAAAATGAATAAATAAATAATATTATTATATAAAAAAACAAACCACAAAGGGAAAATATTATATAATGGGTATGAGAAGGACATAAAAATCAAAAGAAATAAGGTTTAACTAATAAAAAAGTAATTAATTTTTATATTTCTATTAGGGTGTCTTAATATTTAAAACAAATAATAATAATAAAATAATAATTAAATTAAAATAGAACATAACAACAATTATAGAAACAACAAAGAAAAGACATGTAAAGTCAAAAGATAAAAATAATACAAATTAAAACAAGAAAAAATTGAAATGGTTCACTAAAAATAAATAAATCAAATGAATATAAAAATAAAAATAAACTAAAATAAAGAATAAAAAATTGTTTTAATAAATAAACATAGACATCAAGAAGAAGGGGCGGGAATCCAACTCCTATTTAATTTCCAACCATCATCCCTATTAAGATTTTTCGCATGTTTTTCAATTTCAATGACCTCCCGCAACTTCCTATGATGAAAGTGATTAATCCTAGCGATGACCTGGGAGTCCTCAATACAGACATGGTGCATAGTTTTCTCTGCATTCTCAACTATAGTTGAGGAGCAAGAACACCTTTGTCTAATGTCAACATCATAGTCTTGAATTTGAAGATTATTGGAGCGACCAATATCCCCAATGTAGGGAATCCCACAACAGCAAGGGATTGAATAAACCCCTTTCATGTCTTTAGGGTCAACTGGGTCCTTAACAGATCTAAGGGAGCTTTTGATGGTACTAAGGGGGTTACATGATTGGAATCTGGATTAGGGCAAAAAAATTGCTCAAAAATAAAGTGCTCAGAATCACTCAAAAACTAAATGAACTCATCTGTCTCAGTAATACGATCCCAACGCAACTCATTTCACTCAAAATGAAGCTCGTATGAGAAAGATAGAGACTTTTGTCTGCTTTGTCAAACTTGCAAAATTTTGGGTACAAGGTTGACTGGGATACTGACTAGACATCTATACATCCCACTCAACAAAAAGAATATTCCTTGGAATATTTCCAGAATATTTGGAACGATGGCTTAATCAGATTGTGACAAGTGTCGACATGTTATTGGTCAAGGGCATTTGAGGTGGACCAATAAGAGGCTGACACGTGGCAAGCCCGGAGGCTGCGATGTGCCCTCTCAAAGGTCTTGTAAAATGTTATTTGGTAGGTCGGTGGAGTCAAACCCGCAACCTACCCCACACAAGCACCAAGACCTATCGCTATGCCTTAACCATGCGACTTAACCATAAACATTTTAGTTTATATTTAAATGTTAATGCTGCAGAGTTTGGGAGGTGGGCGCTAACCTTAACCGCCAACATGTGAATGTGCCAACCTTAACCTCTAGCAGTTACTGTAACTGTCAAGGAGCTTAACCATCGGGGTAACCGCCAGCATGTGAATGCTCCAACTTTTACCGCTAGAAGTTACCATAACCGTTAGGGGAGCCAAACCGCTGAGGTAACCTCCAGCATGTGAATGCTCCAATATTAACTGCTAACATTTAGTTCAACCATTGGCGGAGTTTAGTGGGCCAGTTACCGGTCCTACAAATTCGCCCAAAGATTGGGGAATTTATTGCTCTGTTAGCGGAAAATGGGGTGAAATTATAGGATCATGCCAAATTTGGTGCAATTTGTGGAGCGAATAGTGGAGAAACTAGGAGAGGTCTTAACTTCTTTACTTTTCGACCAATTTTGGCTAAAAAAGAGTCATTCCTAGATGATTTGAATGTTCTGAACAAAATTGAACATGTTGCAGAAGTAGAAAGACACTTTTGTACGTGATTTTGCTATGTTGAAATTTAAGGAAGCCTAGGGCCACCAGGAGAGGAGGTCAAGCCTAGATCAGCTGAAGTCCAATTCCAGAGCTTGGATAGTCATTTTTTGGGTTTTTGGGTCTTGTGAAACCAATGGAGCAGGTTGTAAAGCCATTGGAGCACTGTAGGTGCATGTAATCAGAGAATTGACTATTAATCCAAAGATGGCCTAGCCACTGAAACAAGTCCAAGGAGCTATAACCCAGGAGGGGTGAGCTCCTTTATTAGCTTTGTGTTATGAGTGGTTGTGTTTTACTTCTATGAAATTTACTTTTTTTATATGTGTTTTAAACAGCTAATTAATCTCATAAATTTCTCATAAAAGACACTCAATATTTGACACATAATTCCTCACATTTTGGTTAATTTGAGACGATCCTAAACATATTGTTTTTAATACTGATAAGGGAGCTTGCATAGCATTAACAAGTTTTCCCAACATTCAGATCAAGTTGGTATCAGAGCAAGTTAGCTCATTTTAACCCTGATATGATTTGCCAAGATTATCTAGAAATTAGCTATTGGTTTTGTATTTGTGTAAGGATAATTTAACTATGTGCAAGTTTATGTGTGTAAGCTAAAGAAGGGAGATGGTCTGAAATGTTTCTTTGTTGAGAAACTTTTTGAAGCTTTTTGATGCATTACAAGTGTGATGGCAGCTTCAACAAGTGATGTTTCTAATCCATCTTCCTTAGCAAGACTTTTTGGTTTAGAGATGTTGCAAGAGCTTATCATCATGAGAGATATGGTGTAAGAGATGAATGAAGATAGGAAGAACAACACTATACTTCAAGAGGAGTTGATGGCCATGAAGGAGGAGAAGAAAGAGCTTCTTGAAAAGATGCATGAGATGGAGATTCAACTCCATGATGCCAAGGAAACTCTATCCAAGTATGTGCATAAAAATGAGGTATGCAATTCAAGTTTATCTTCAATTTCCTATCAAAATGAATGTTTTGGTGCTTTTGAAAGACACACTAGAGGAATAGGGTCCAAATTATTGATGAAGATGGGTTATGAAGGTAAAGGGCTAGGCAAACATGCACAAGGCATAGTTGAGTCAATTGTTGTTGAGGAAAAACCTAGGTATTTGGGTCTTAGCTATGGACAACATGATGGAGAATGCTCCAAAGCCAAGGAGGCACATGAAGGTGTTCCAAGAAGGACTTTCATTACATGCTCATTACCTCAAGCTTGTGAAGTTTGTGTTCATGAGGAATGCAAAAGTTTTATACCCACTTTGCAAGAAGATGCTCATAAGCATGCAACTAGTGGAAATGGAAAACAAGAGGATGTTGAAAGCTCTAAGGTCATTGAAACCGTTGTTGCTATTCCAAGAGCCACTACCTCATCAAATTCACCTCTTCAAGAAGGCGGAAAAGGTGAATGTGCAAGGTATAAATCTACCTTTAATCAAGTTTCTTTTGATTATGATAAACATGGTAAATCTTCACATAATATTTGGAGAAAATTTACATGTTCCTTTTGTGGTTTGAATAACCATATTGTTTCGAGGTGTTGGAAGAGGATAGCCATACACAGGAAACTTTCAAAACAAAAGAAACAGAAAGCCAAAGGTCCATTGGATAATGCAAACCATGTTGAAAAGAAGATGCAATTATTTTGCACTTATTGCCATAAGTAGGGTCATCTTGTAGACAAGTGTTGGACTTTGCATCCAACAAGTCATCCATGACATTTGAAGAAGGTGGAGAGAAATTTTGGCAAGAATGGAAAAGAGGATTCCATAATTGATGTGGGTGAGGATGATACACATGATGAAGTGCAGCTGAAAGAAGCGCCATTGAATTGGTTTGGAAAGAGGTGGTTAAATTTATTAACCAATTAAGGCCTTGCATTTCTTTTGATAATTGATGCAAATCTTGTCTTATTGATGCATTTTCTTGTTATTTGGATGCATTTCTTTTTTCCTAAAAGTATGTTGCATATTGCATGAAGCGAGATGTTGGAAAAGTAGAGTTATGTTGACTCACTTAGATGCAGCAAAGATGGCAATTTGAAACTACGAATTTGCATGCATGTTTCATTCTTAAACTTGCATGTTTATGCCAAGAAGGTGTTAGAAAGTGGAGTATGTTGACTCACTTTATTGCAGCAAATTTGGTCATTTCAATTCTTTAAGTAATTGTACATACCAATGGGATTCTTGTACTTGTGACTGTACTTGTGAGAGAGTTGAGAATTGTTATACATGCATAAGAGTTAGTGTGTGTGAATAGTGGAATTTTTAATAGTTGCATTGTGCTTGAACATGCATGAGTGATTGACTTGTGTTGGTTGATTGCTTTGTTAACATGTACGTTGTCAACTTGAGAATGTTGATCATTTTCACATGCATGAGTGTTGGCTTGTGTGGTCAATTCATTGTTACATGTATGTTATATCGACTAGGAAGATTTGATTTTGTCTCCAAAGATGAAAGGGATATGTGATGAATTGTTTTATGAGAATGTGGAATTCCTGTTGTAAATCGTCAAGTTGTTATACATGCTTTTGCTTGACTTGAAAGTCAGTTGTTTGAAGAAGCATGTTTTTTCAACTTGTGTTTAGTCGATGGTTTATACACCAAGATGTAAGATTACATAGCAATTTTCACATGATGTGATATTTGTTGCTTTGAAGAAGCAAAAGGAAGAGTTCGTCAAGTTATATTCTTGCATGAGTGTTTTTCAAAGTTAATGGTGTTTCTTGTGACAAGATGTTGTAGGATTTTCAAGGGTCCACGCTTGAGCAAGAGGCTCATGATTAGCCTTCATTCTCAAATCATGACATGAATAACATGTTAATATTAGAGGATGAAGGAATCAAGAATTGAAAGTGGACAAAAATGCCAAAAAAAATGCATCCATTGTAGACCATTTGATGTGTTGACGCCAAGAAGCGAAAGAGATGGCGAATGCATTCTTCTAGATGTGGAATTTGGAACCGTGGAGGTAAAAGAATGATCATTTATTTTCTTGTTATTACTGATATTGGAACTCATTGTTGTAGTTCACTCAAATGGGCTTAACTTGGAAAAGTGGTTTCCAAGGAGAAGCTTGGATCAAATGCATGTCTTGCAAAGGATGAACATGATTCTCAGTGGGAAGGCCATTAGTGAGCTTTCCAAGCATCAAGGGATCACTTTGTTACAGCAGAGTGTTTAATCAGAAAGTAGCCAGCAAGTGTTGGACTGGTTCAGTAGCAAAAGGAGAACATTGGTTGAAGTATCAATCCATTTGCAAGGGAAGGCATGTCAGTGAATCCAAGTGGTTGTCATGGAGATTTTTCCAAGTAGAATCAATTGATAAACTTTGGAATGAGAAGAGTATTCAGCTGTCATTAGATAACCAGATTGTGTGTATCCAAAAACCTATTAGTGGGAAGGAGTGAAAAAACTGCTCAAAAATAAGTTCTCAGAATCGCTCAAAAACTGAACGATCGTGTCCGTCTTGGCAATACAATCCCAACGCAACTTGTTTCACTCAAAACGGAGCTCGTATGAGAAATATAGAGACTTATGTTTACTTTGTCAAACATGTAAAATTTTGGGTACAGGGCTCACTGGGATGATGACTAGGCATCTGTATAGCCTAGTCAGCAAAAATAATATTTCTTGGAATATTCCCATAATAGTCCGACAGGTGGCTCAATCATATTGTGACAGTGTCAGCATGTTATTGGTCAAAGTAATTTGAGGTGGACCAATGAGAGGCTAACATGTGGCAAGCCCGAAGGCTGCCATGTGCCCTCTCAAAGGTCATGTAAAATGTTATTTGGCAGGCCGGCAGAGTCGAACCCGCAACCTACCCCACACAAGCACCAAGACCTACTACTATGCTGCAACCATGTGACAACCATAAACATTTTCGTTTATATTTAAATCTTAATGCCACAGAGTTTGGGAGGTGAGTGCTAACCTTAACCGCCAACATGTGAATGTGCCAACCTTAACCTCTAGGAGTTACCGTAACCATCAGGGGAGCCTAACCGTCGGGGTAACCGCCAGCATGTGAACACTCCAATATTAACCGCTAACATTTAGTTTAACCATTGGCGGAGTTTAGTGGGCCAGTTACCAGTCCTACAAATTCGCCTGAAAATTGGGGAATTTTTCACTCCGTTGGCAGAAAATGGGGCGAAATTGTAGGATCATGCCAGATTTGGTGGAATTTGTGGAGTGAATAGTGGAAAAACTATGAGAAGTCTCAACTTCTTCATTTTTCAATCAAATTTGGCTCAAAAAGAGTCATTCCTAGATGACTTGGATGCTCTGAACACAATGGAACATGTTGCAGAGGCAGAAAGACACTTTTGTACGTGATTTTGCTACGTTGAAGTTTGAGGAAGCCTAGGGCCACCAGAAGAGGAGGTCAAGCCTAGATCAGTTGAAGTCCAATTGCAGAGCTTGGATAATCATTTTTGGGGTTTCTGGGTCTTCTGAATCCAATGGAGCAGGTTGTAAAGCCATTGGAGCACTGTAGGTGCATGTAATCATAGAATTGACCATTAATCCAAACAGGGCCTAGCCATTGAAGCAAGTCCAAGGAGATGTAGCCTAGGAGGGGTGAACTCATTTATAAACTTTGTGTTATGAGTTGTTGTTTTTTACTTCTCTGAAATTTACTTGTTGTATACGTGTTTTAAACAACTAATTAACCTCATAAATTTCTCATAAAAGACACTCAATACTTGACACATAATTCCTCACATTTTGGTTAATTTGAGACGATCCTAAACATATTGTTTTTAATACTAATGAGGGAGCTTGTATAGAATTAACAAGTTTTTCCAACATTTAGATCATTAAAGGTAGCTAAGACTTTATGCTTTTTAAGAATATGAGCAATCTTATCAATGGTCCCATGGATAAAAGGAAGTTTAACCAAGGAAATTGAATCATCAATATCCTTTTTAATCCTGGGCCCCTTACTGCCTCTTTGAAAAGCTCTAAGACCTTGATGTTTGCTACAGTCATTCTTTTCGAAAACTTTCAGAAGATAAAATTTCTCATCTTCAAGGTGATTAACATCAGAAATTCTTATGGCAGGGGTAGCTAGAGTGTTAAGAACTCCAAATTTTTGGGCTGGAAAATGATGAGAACTTGCATAAAGATATTGCTCCATGTGAGTTTTTTTACGAAAAACTCGGTGCGATAAGGATCCATCTTCCAACTTACAGAGGAGAACATCAAGGAAAGGAAGGCACCTATCAACCTCAAACTCCATTGTGAATTTGATGGAGTCAGATTGAGAGTTTAGACGATGAAGGAACTCATCTAACTTATGGCGCCCATGGGGCCAAACGACACAAGTATCATCGACAAACATTTTCCAAAGATTAGGTTAGAAAGGAATAGAGGCCAAAGCTTTGGTCTCAACCTCTTCCATGAATAAGTTAGCAATGACAAGGGAGAGCGTGGAGCCCATAGCAACACAACAAGTTCGCTCATAGAATTCCCCCTGGAAGCTGAAAAACGTAGAGGTAAGGCAAAGGCCCAATAATTTGGTAGTGTCATCATCGGTGATTCTATTTATGACACTAATGACTTCATCAATTGGTATTTTTGTATAAAGGGACACGACATCGAAGCTAACTAACAAATCCCTAGGGTCAAGCCTTAAATCCTTTAACTCATGAACAAAAGAAGCAGAGTCCTTAACGAAGGAATCTATGCGACCAACCAGAGGTTTGAGCTTTTGGGCAAGGAATTTAGAAAGAAAATAAGTGGGACCACCTATAATATTGACGATAGGTCTTAAAGGGGCCCCTAACTTATGGATCTTGGGAAGTCCATAGATCCGGGGGGAAAGGGCGTTACTCTCAATAAGCTTAGTAAAAATCATATGGAGAGTAGTCTCTCTAAATTTTGTTGAGGTGTGAGGACCCTCTCTCTAAATTTTCAAAAAAAATGGAGTAGTTTTGAGTGCTCATTTCACATTTTTCCGAGTCCAACCATAGCAGCAACAACAACAATTTCTAGGCAATGTGTTTGGATAGACTAAGCCATTTCAGTTGGAGATTTCATTTAATTTCTCACCTGGGTATTTCATGCTTGTAGTATCAAGCCCAAGTTCTATCTATTCACTACATTGAATTCATTTCTAGCTTATGGATCAATTTTATGGTTGTTATTCTATGGCTCTCTAACCTATTTCTATGTGTAAATTTGTGCTTGCCTGTGTGAATAATTTTGGTTGCAATTTAGTGCATGTTTTGATATTCATTGTATTTTCTATTTTTGAACATTACACATTTTTAACTTGCTTTTATACTTAGATACCTGGTCACAGCCAAACTCTGAATGGGGTAGAGGCTCACTTTAATGAAAATATGATAGGGTGTATTTCCTTTAGCTTTGAAATTATAGGTTATAATTTTCTTTTGAATTTATTCTTTCTCCAAGCCTCTTTAGATGAATGTATCTACAAATCAAACATCAATATGAAACAAGGTTGCATATTTTACGTTCCATGTTGCTTAGTTTAAATATAGTTAAATTAGAGTAAAAAACAACAAAGTTATAATGGAACAAAGCCATAACTATTGTGTGCAAAATTGGCAATAGCACAAAGAGGGTCCTCCAAGGGAAATACATGGCCATTTGGGTCACACTTGTGAATATGTAAATATGAAGGTTAATGAGCAATCTTTGGGCTAACTTCACCACAAAGACTTTGTACCTTGCACAAGCATAGCATGTTTGATTATGCAACAAATTTGGGTTCAAAGTCTACCATTTTGGGAAGCCCTCAATTGTAAGAAGTATTGTACTAGCATAGACCCATCCTAAATGGTTATCTATTAAGTGTCAAGAATAGCTAAATCTCTTAATGTGCAAACCTTCCTCATGTTTTGCGCTCAAAAAGAGGTTTTCATCTTGAGAGATTTGGTCTCCCTTAGCATTTGGGTGATCCAAAGTTAAGATGGATCTATGCAAGTTTATTAGAATTTCATGTTTAGTTTGATCTCAAAGGAAAATACACATCCATTAAAAGTTATTCATATCCACAATTAATTAAAAAAAAAAAATTAATATTTTTCTTAATTATGTGTAATTTAGTATTTTTTAGTAATATTTTTTTTTTTCTCGGTAAAGCTAGCTAATCTATTATATTATATACAGGTAAACATTACATGCAAAAAGACAGGCCGTCCAGGGCCAACTGTGGCACCTTGGATAGCTTTGCTTGACACAGAATTCACCCTCGCAGGGGCAACACCTCCAGGATATACCAAAACATGTGACACTTTTTTTAGTAATATTTTAAACAAATATAATAAAAGCATTTATCATAAATTAGATGTTTGTAAAAACTAACAACAATATTTACATTTTTTTTATAATGCTAAAAATTTACATTAGTATTTATTAACCTCAAAAATAAAAATAAATATTAATTTAAAAAATTTACACAGAAAAAATAAAATAAAAATAAAAAACATTTTTGAAATTTGCAAAAGGCTTCCAAATTCTATAACTCTTAAAAGAAATGGAAAATGAAAGAATGAACACCCAAAATACCTAAAATGTTCCTATATAACTATAGAAATATATGAGACATTATGTTATGAGACCAGCTCAAGAAAAAGATAGAAAAGATAGATCAATGCCTTAGAATTTAGTCGTCTCTCGAGGGGGGCAACCTCTCCTTTACATTACATAAAATAACCAATTCTTTGATGATTCAAATGACAAAACCTCCTTTCTATATATAGGAGTCTAAGGAGTCACAATATAACCCAGCTGACCTAACAATAATAATATAAAGCCACAAAAATAACAATAGAGGGATTCTATGGGGCACAGTAATAAAAATATGGATGGAGTAATCACTTAGTATTATAGGGACCTATCATGCCCCTCTCCTTCAAAAAAAGTGTTGTCCTCAACGCTTGAGTAGTTCTGGATGCTTCTGTATAAAATTATCATCCTCCCATGTGGAATCTTTAGTGGATAAGTTCTTCCACTTGATGAGATACTCAGAAATTGATCAATTTTGTAGCTGTCGAGTTCTTGTTTCTGTCACTACTTCCAGTTCCAATATAATTTTTCCTTCCTCGTCAAGTTCTGGCGATATTGTTTGAACTGGGAGCTTGTCGCCTATAACCTTCTTTAAACATGAAACATGGAAAACTGGGTGCACTTGAGACGCTGCAGGAAGCTTCAATTTGTATGCCATGGTACCAATCTTTTGCAACACCTTGTATGGACCATAATACTTTGGTGATAATTTATTATCCTTCTTGGCTTGCTTGAGGGACATTTTCTTATATGGCTGTAGCCGTCAGAATACCCAATCACCTACATCAAAACTTCTTTCGCTGCGACGTTGATCTTCCTGTTGTTTCATTTTATTCTGTGCAAACACGAGGTTATCCTTTAAGAGTTGGAGGACTTGTTGTTGATGTTCGATGTGATGTTCCACTGCTTGAAACTTAGAATTTTCTCTTAAATGATGTGATGGATGGTGGTTGATACCCATAAAGTGCCATAAATGGGGTCATTTTTGTTGTTGTATGGAAGGAAGTGTTATACCACCATTCAGCCAGAGGCAACCATTTGACCCATTGTGTCTGTTTATCAGGTACAAAGCAACGAAGATATCCTTCCAAACATTTTTTTACTATCTCAGTTTGCCCATCAGA
>APFE030495045.1:138215-149728 GCA_000404065.3 Pinus taeda | reverse complement strand
TAACTCTGGAATGTTCTGCATGCAACACATCTACCCGGTCCACTTGCTCCAACAACACTTGGAACAAAAAACACTCCCAACTGACCCCTCTATTGGGCTAGGAACATACTCTGATGTTGAAGCTCTCCTGCTACTAACAAGTGCTCCCTCTCTGACATCTGCGCTACTGCAACTTATCCATGCATCTCACACCATTGCACACCTCTCTGTGCCACCTAGCACTGTGCAAAACACTTGTGCCTCTCGCATTGTTGCAGCCTGCTAGTTATGCGCTGTCGTAGGATTCCCTGCACTGTCGCTCTCTCTGCCGCTCCATCCACATCTGTCTCTACCCAATCAGTCAGTTCCTTCTACTCCACATCGGGGCTCCTGTAGCAAGGTCTCATCCAAGAGGTTGGGTACCTCAAGGATCCTGCCCCTCGTCCTTGGGAAGATCACTCTATATCACCCCACCTCCTACCTGGAGGTATGGCTTCATGTGATCCCTCAGCCCACCTGGCTCGAAGTTTCCCCCTACTAGAGGTATTTGCATGAGTAGATGTCTCTACTCGATCTCCACTCAGCTTCCCCAGTTGTGGTTGCTCCACAACCTCCTGAAGCTGTTGCACCAATCGTGGCTCCTCCACCATTGACTGAGACTTCTTCTGGCTCTGCATGTTCAGAGGTAATATACCCTCCCTCTCAACCACCAAGTCTCCATCAGTTCCCTTGCTGCTCAAGGCTTTGCATGCATCTTGAACCTCAAGAGCATACATGTTCTTGACCCGTGAACCAATCTGCGTCACCTGTCTAGTGATGATGTGTCTAAGGAAAACCTTTCCCTTACTGAAGACTACATCATAGCCTTTGTGTTCCAGCAACGCGATCGACACCAAGTTTCTCTTCAGTCCTGGTACATACTTGACATATGTCAAGGTAAAGCGAGATCCATGCTCCCTCTAAAAAATAATTGTGCCTACACCTGAGACACTATACTTCTCATCATTACCCATCGCTATGAGTATCTGGAGATCTTTCTCCTCCAAAGTACTGAACAAACTCTTGTCGTCGGTCATGTGGAAAGAAGCTCCACTATCAAGAAACCAACCACTTCCTGCCATGAATGAAACCATGCATGTGAAGAGTGTGAAATCCAACTCAAACTGTGAAGCAAGTGCCTCACCTTTAGATCCTTCCCCGGATCCCTCCTTGGATTTCCTCCGTGGTATTCCACCTAATCTCCTCTTGCACAAGATCCGACCAAAGTCTCTCCCATCCTGGCAATTTCTCCCAACCATTGACAGAGTCCTGATAGGAATGCCAACTCTTCGAAAGACCAAGGAGAGCCAAGCTCACTAAGTCCTCATCATCGACAGTCACCCCCACACTTCCCAGCTCATCCTGGCATTGGGTGAACTTCGTGAGACACTGGGGCATACTGTCTCCATTCTCACACTTAATGTTTCTGAGTTTTATCCTTGAGCGCCATTCCACCAGCTCAAAATTCTGATCTAAAATTCGTGAGAACAAAGTATTTCTCGTACGAAGATTGACTGTGTTATCACTCAGGTTGTCCCTTGGCTCCTTAAGGGATACGGCCGAGGTAACCACAAACCAATCTTTGGACTGCAGGTCCTAGCCTACCTGCAATCAGAGAGGGCTCTCTCTTTGTGTTTAGCTTTGCTTTGAGGTGATCTTAGGCTAGTTAT
The DNA here is from genome assembly GCA_000404065.3 of Pinus taeda. Classification (NCBI taxonomy): domain Eukaryota; kingdom Viridiplantae; phylum Streptophyta; class Pinopsida; order Pinales; family Pinaceae; genus Pinus; species Pinus taeda. Next base: position 148,040 of record APFE030495045.1, on the reverse strand, counting down.
AATATTCTTGGGTTTCTTGGTCATCTTGAGTTAGAAAGACTTGTTGTTCACTATCTAGACCCATCATGTTAATGTGGGGGTCCTCTGTTGGTTCACTAGAGGTTGAGGCCTCTGCATAATTCTCTTGAAATGGAGGTCTGATATTCTGATCAGGGCCAGTCCTTCCAGCATTTTGGTTCTGATTTTTTCTAAAATTAGGATTCCTGGCTGTGTTGCTTGCTTGACCCTCCCATGATGATTTTCTTTCAATGGTTTCAACTCTATCTCCTAATCTGTCCATACCTTTGATGATTGCATCTAACTTTTGTTTGAATGCTGAAGGTTCTTCTTTAAATGTTGTTCTTCTTTCTGTTCTCGTTCGATTTCGTTTCGCAATCAAGTTTGCTTCTACACTAACAGCTATATTCTGCATGTCTGCTAGGTTTAATGGGGCTCTTTCCCTCAATTGATATGACATGTCTGAATCAAATCCATCAGGGAATTTGATCAAGGCTAAGTCAGGTGGGGGTCTAAGGTTTTGTGGTATGGCATTGTATACGTTGTTAAACCTAGTACAATAGTCTTGGACAGTTTCTTTCGGACCCCTTTTTAAGTTATCATATTCAGTTAAAATGTGTAAGGGGTCTTTCTTCTTTTCCCACCTATTTAAGAAGGTGTGATATAGGGCCTCAGGATTTGCTATAGAGTGTGCAGCAAGTGATCTAAACCAGGTCCTTACATCACCAGTTAGACTTTGAACAAAAATTTTCATCCTTACATCATCATCATCAATTTCGTCATTCTCAAAATAGTCCTGCATCTTCTTAGTGTGTTGTTGGGCTGTATAGGAACTAGTGCCATCAAAGTAAGTGATATTTGTTTGATAATCCTGAGGCATAGCCCCTGGATGTGCAGGTAATTGTAAAGGTGCATATTTGTTAGCCATATTTACAGGTATAAGAGGAACAACAGGGATAGATGGAACGACTGGAACAACTAGGATAATAGTAGTATGTGCAGTAGATGGAGGAGTAGAGAAGGTGCTTTGTGAAGTGGATGAGGAAGTAGGAGATGTAGGAATAGTGGTGTGAGGATGTAATGAAATTTTAGCAGGAGTTGGAATATAACTTTGAGGAACTGTTTCAGGGCTTGAATCGGTAAAATGCTCTTCTTCCTCTTGTTTCCTGAGAATCTTAGGAATTAAATTACGATTTTCAAAAACAGCTGGTGGATCTAGATCAGGATTAGACCTGGTGTAACGGGTCTTCTTCTTTAGAGCCAGCTTCTGAACCTGTTTTTTGGAAATTTTCTAGGAATAGTTGTGGTTTTAGAAAGATACTGATCAAATTTTGGAACATCTATTTAGAGCTTAACACTGAATAAAGATTGACTGAAGCAGCTTTTATATATTCCTGCAAAAGCAGTTTCCAAGGCTTCCTGGCTGTCATTCAGATTTTATCTGTAGCATTAAGGAGTAGACAGCAGTTGGAAAATTCGTTCATTCCCTAGTGGAATCGCCAATTATGTTAACACTCAGGTTGTTCCTTGGCTCCTTAAGGGATACGGCCGAGGTAACCACAAACCAATCTTTGGACTGCAGGTCCTAGCCTACCTGCAATCAGAGAGGGCTCTCTCTTTGTGTTTAGCTTTGCTTTGAGGTGATCTTAGGCTAGTTATAATATTCTTGGGTTTTGTTTAAGTTTTGGTGGGAAGGATGAATGTATTCAGGCAGAGTTGGACTGCAAACTGTGAGAAATTCAAACCATTGGGCATGGAGTCATGGCTTAGAGCTGCTGGTGCGTTTTCTTGGTCACAAGAGGAATATGGAGCAGGATAGCTACACATGAAACAACATTGAAGCTGAAAGAGGATGAAATGGAGGTCAGAGATGAAAGGCAGTTAAGAATCTCTCACTCAGTTTACAGAGGGAATGTGGGTGAACAGCATATAGGAGCAATCAAGAATTCCTACATAACAGTCATACATGAATGAAATAGAGCAAATATGAGCCATGAGGATTTCATATTTATGCCTAAATCAGAAGAAAAACATATAGAGATCACAGAAAATGAGCATAGAGTGATATTAAACAATTTCTAAGCTATTCTTTCTTTCTGAAATCTAGATCATGACATACGTATGGCACAACATACATAAAACGGAAAACAGAAGTAAAAACACTTATTGGATCATGTAGGAGCACGGGAATTCCATAGTTACTCTTCAGGCATTAAAACCACACCAGACAATTCCCTCATCCAAGCCTTCAGCTATCTTTGATTATAGAAGTCTTCACAAAATACAGCGCAAGTCTAGGAGTCATGCAAATCAACCAGTCAACCCCAAATACATCCTATGAGGGGATATATATACAAAAAGAGATACAAAAAATCTAGAGGATGAGTTGTTAACTCATAAATTCTTTCACCAACTCCTAAGGAGCGGCTGGTGAGAAAGTAAATGTTGAAGTAAATACAAATGTAACAGTTGTTCTTTTCTGTCAGAAAATGTTGATTTTTGAGTCCATTTGAGTCGGTTGGGGCTGTGTTTTCAAAATCCGCGCTTTTTTGGGCTTGTTGTTCTAGCCCTTTGCCTTGTCATTGATTTGACATGCTCCACCTATTCTTTTTCTTGCTTTATCTAGTGCTTACTATTGACCTGTAGCTGACATGGAATTTGAAAATTGAAAAAGGAGCCAAAGACTGATATCACCTGGGTAAAATGGCCAGCATTGCTTGCCACCAATCTTTAGGAGGAAGCTGATGCCTTTGAATCTTGATGAGTGTCTCATCCGCTTCTGTATACTTGTAATAGTTGGGTGGCATCTCAAATAGGTGGTTAACTTCATGTTCCATGTAAAATAAGTTTTCCAGCTTATCATAGAGAGTATGTCCTGAAGGAGGTCCTGCTTGTGTTGGAGAACTTGATGAAGTAGTAAGCTGATTTGTGACATAATTATTGAGCCTAGTTTCATATTGGTCACGTGTTAATAACCTTCCAGCGCTGGTTAATAAGCTGGGATATCCTCTAGTCTGCAGTGCTGCAAGCTTTATTTCAAAATTATCTACATCCTTTTGGATTTCCCGACATCTTGCTTCTAGAGTTTGAACAAAGCCTCTTAATGTCAGCACTTTCTTGGTTGTCAGTATGGCATCTGTTCTGCTCATAATCTGTAATGCTGTCAGTTCTTCCTTGGTTTGATGATTTAAGAAGTTGATCATTTTGTTGGCCTGCTCAGGCATGTTTCCCAATGCTGTTTTGGCTCTCTGAGTTTCAAACTAAGCTTTGCCAATTAGTTCTACCTGTTCATACATGGCTTGAATTGACCTCCATTGGTCAGTGATTGATTGATTTATCTTGGCCCACAAAATCTTCTTTATTTCAATCATGGTTTTGTCTAAAGTTAGCTCTTTCTCCAAGGCTTTAATTTTGTCATTCAAGGCCTTAATTTCCCTTGTTTTTTCAGCTACTGTCATTTTAGATTTGTCATACTTTCCTTCAAGATTGGCCAATTTCTCTTTGGCCTCTTTTATCTCTGTAGCTTGAAGCTCAAGCTCCTTGACAGATTTCATTATTTCTTCCATCCTCATGCTTGATTCAGATGCTATTGTAGTTGCTACTGTTGTTGTTGCTGATGTGGCTTCTGGGATTACTGCTGGCTGTGTAGGGGGAACAGGGACATTAGCTGGAACTGCTAGAGGTGGCTAGGAGGTTGCCTCTCCCTGCTTACTCTAGGCTGCTCTTTCTAATTCTTCCTCCATCTAGATTACTCTTTGATTCATTCTCATCAGCAAATCTAATGTATCTTCAGTTTCTTTCTCTTGCACTAACTCTGCAGTTTGAGGGTGTTCAGTAGGAGGCAACCTCAATCGCTTTTTCAATGCAGCAATATCATCATTCTTCTTCTTCATAAGGGCCCTCACACCCTTAGGATCCTTAGGATCATGTCCTAGGTCAACAATAATTTCCTCCAATGTTTTAATTCTGTTGTCTTTAGCTGTGGAGGACATTCTTTCCAAATCTAACTGAGTGTTAGTGTTCTTCAATGATTCTTTTAATTCATGAGCCAGTGTGGCCTTGTCTGCTAAAGTAGCATAGACCATCTCTCCAGTCTACTTATGTAGCTCAATTTGGTCCATGGGGTGGATGTCTTTGGCCATGACCTGCAAATTTGTCCTGACATAGTCTGTAGCTGTCTGAGGCTGCTGAACTTTGGGCTTGAAATGGCTGAGAATCATTTTCTCTTCCTTGATATCATATGCTGCCATCAATCTTTCCTGTTTGGCAGGTGTTGCTTTTAGGAATTGGTCATATAATTGCACTCTTAGTAGCTCATTTTGAGCTTTGATCTCTTTGAAGGTGGCTTTGACACTAGCTGGTCTCTTGCTTTGTTGTGTGGAGGAAAACACATCCATGGCATGTTGTCTGTCTAGTTCTTGTTGGAAAGAGTTGGTAGGTGTTTGTTGGCTTCCCTCTCAGTCTCTCCTTGGGCTTTCAAGGATCTCTTCACTGATTTCCTCCTCAAATGGAGAATCAACTCTTTGCCTCTTAGATTCAGGCTGCTGTGTAGATCCACTGGCAGGTGTGGAATCTTCTCTGTCACGTTTTCTGCCTCTTTCCTCATGGGAAGGAGTCTATAAAACTGGCATTTGGGATGCCTCTATTTGTTGTGGAGGAGCCTGTTCTTGGGACTACTCCATTGAAGTAGCAGGTAGCTCTGTAGTCACCTGTTCTGTGTCCATTGGCTCTTTGCCTTTTGTTGTACCTGTTGTTGATGAAGATGGTACTTGGCTGGGTTGTGCAGCTACAGCAGCCGATGTGCCCTCTCCAATTTGTTGTGGCAACTTGAATGTTACCTGCTCACAAGAATCTAAGTCAAGAATTTTTTCAAGGTCTTTAACATTTTGTTCCATAATCTCCTCCTGAGTGAATTCTTCAACTAAAGTGCCTTGTGCCCACGCATCTTGATTAGCATATTTTTCAATGTGTGGGATTTTGCAGTGTGTATAGGGTGTCAATCTATATTTGACTCTTCTGGCACTAATAAAGCCAAGTGGGTCATAAGGGACCCACCATAAACTTATTTTCAACTTAAGTTGATCCTTCAGTATTAGGTCAGCATCTTGCCAACCTTCCTTCTTGTTCATGATAAAGGAGCCTAGGTGGTCTTTAAATTTCAGGCGAGCCTTCTTCTTGGTGCTCTGAAAATGAGTTAGATCTGAATTGATAAGCTGCCTGTAGTATTCCAAGGCAAACAGCCTCATTGGTACATATCTTGGGAGCCTGTAAGGACAAAGCTCACAGCCATAGATTCTGATGACAGTGTGATCCTGGTATAGATACCAATCACCTAATTTGTAGCTCTTAGATAGTTGCAATACCTTCTGCATCTCATAAGATATTTTGGGAGGAGGAGCTTTCATTAAGAGGCAGGAGACTGGATAGACAAACTGGTCAATAAACTCACAGTAAGAGTATGGAGAACGCTGGACTTGATGGAATACTGATGACCAGAGGACAACAGATCTTCTTTCTCCTTTTGAATCCAATTTCTTGATGGGACACTAGAAGCTTTCAGACTGATAATATATGAACAAATGGTAGATGTATGAGGAATATTTGAAGAATCCCTCCCTTTCTAGCTTTATGAGCTGGTCATGAATTTTGTTTGCTATGAACTTGGCATAGTTATACTTGATAGAAGGAGGCTGCCCTTGGCTGAATGAAGACAACAGAACCAACACTGTCTCATCCACATGTTCACTTGTTTTGAAGCCTAACACATAGGATATCATGTCTACTAGTAGCTTGCCAACCTCATTGAAATGGACATACAGGAATGGAGGCTCCTTAGGTTGGCAATCTGCCTTCATAAATTTCTTAGCAATTCTTTCAATCTTGGGACCAGGGAGCCAGGAGGCATCTTCCAGCAAGTGCTTCATGGAGAAGGGAACCAGTAGCTACAATTGTTTGAAATTTAACATCTGGTTGATGGAGTACGGAATGATATAAAAAAGTATGCTCCCAGATGGAGACTTGACAGCTCTCTGATTTGGTTCATAATTTGCAGCACACAGGTGAATAATCTTTGGAAAAACATTGACAGAGGGGAGGAAATAATGTGGAAAATTGGACTCCCATATTCCATACATGTCAGAGTTGTTAAGGAAGTTGTTTCTTAGCTGGAAATAGGTATGAAAATGATTCTTGTCCCCAACTAGGTCTTGAATAAGATAATCTCTGTCAGCCAGGACCATTGACTCAAGCTCTTTGTTTGGTGGATTCATGGGAGAGATGTTTAGAGCTGATGGAGTGGCCATTATGGAACTTTTCAATGTTTGAGCTTAGAAGGAATATTAAAGCAACAGCTGGTTAAACAAACTTGCTTGTGAGGATAGCAAAGGGACCTGGGACTGAACTCAAATATAACAATAGCTTTGACTGTTTGACACTATGATGAAGAAGGCAATCTTTGCAGAGTTTTTGGGCCAACTTCCCTTCTCCTCAATGAATTCTCTGGATTTAGGGACTGTGGGGAGAAATGCAGAGGGGAAAGGGATAAGTACAACTTCAATGGACTGATATTTACAGTGGAATGAGGTGAAATTTGGCAATGCTGAGCTGCTGCAAGATTTTGTCTGGAGGTCGAGCTCTAAACGGAGTTTCGACGGTGAAAATGCAAACGGGCGCGGGTTTACAGGTTTGCTTTTGAAGTGAAGACTTACCAGTGGATTTTGGTGAAGTCTTAGGCACAACAAAATTGATAATTGAGGAAATTTGCAGGTTTACAGCATGTACAATGGAGAAAAATGGAAGAACAGGGGCAAAGAGGGGAGAAACTTGGCAAATACCTAGCTAAAATGGCGTCGAGGGTGGACGAGTTGGTGCAATGGCAAGCTACGGAGTCGAATTGCAGGCTGCAGCAGCTTGGTTGGTCGATTTCGAGCTTTGGGAGTGAAAACGGTAAAAACAACAGACCGGAGCTTTACAAATGGACCAATAAAAATAACCCAAAACGGTCGTTTGCACGCTTTTTATATAAAATATGACATTTTGGCGCTTTTTGCGCTTTTCCGCGATGACGTCAGTGCGACATCATCAGCGGGTCCTGGGTACGAATGGGTGACGTGGCAGCTGACGAGGGGTGACGTGGCAATGGCACGGTGGTAGGGCACGGGTAGGAAAGGGATGAGGTGGCTGTAACGTGGCAGAGCATCGGCATAGCGGAGGTGACGTTATGGGGGAGACGTGGCGCCGACGTCACAAGGGGAAGGTAGTTTCAGGTTTTAATCGCACCGCTTTTGCGCAGAAGCGGTTTCGGAGGAGGGGGCCCCGACACAGCCGGGAGGGCGACGCGTGGCGGGAGTACGGCAGGAAAACCGCCCATCTCCTGGACGTTAACCTCAGCATGTCGGGGATCAAAAAGGCCCACCCACCGTTGGATCTGGGGTGCTGGCCATCAGACGGTTGGCGGGTTAATTAGGGTGGCATGCAACTTTGGAGCGGGCCCGCTGTTTATTATATGATAATATGCCATGGGGGGGGCCAAAACCATGGTTAATGTGGGTTTTGCGGGTTATGTGCGCCGGTAGTGTTTAATGTTTTTTAAACCTTTAAACATCAAACCATTAACAAATAACGTGGAAGGAGAAGGGTTAGGTTTATAGACGAAGGAGGGGAACCATGGTTATTACTTTAACCAGGGGTTAAAGTAACTCTGGGTTAGGACGCAGAAGGGTTTATATTAGTCCCAAATGGACTAATATCTCCCAAACCATGTTACATAGCTATAGTGCTATAGGGTGGGCTATGTAATATTTTTTGGGATTTTATATAGTTTTTGTAGTAATAGGGATGGGGAGATTTAGTTAGGGAGCTATACAGTAGAGTTAGAAGTTAATATGAGTTTGTGAGCTGAAAGTGGAACAGAAATGATGATAAGTCTATGAAGTGTTAATAGACATAGGAACTGCATAGAAAGTGAAAAAGTGATTTTTGCACAAGAAATGTGGCTTCTTTTCTTTGATGAAAGCCAAAACTTTGACTTGATATTTTGTAAAAATGAAATGAAACTATGACTTGTTGGACAAATCCCAAGATCCTTTAGGGGATGTTAGTAAGAGACTTTTTAGGGGGAGTGAGGGGAATTAGACATGCTTCCATAATTCTGCCATCAAAACACTGCTTTGCTACCTCTATCACTGATGAGATAAGCCCTCTTTGTCAAGGCCAAAACTGAAGATGATCTTGCTTCTGCAACTCCAGGCTACCTACCTAGCCTAATACACCTAGCATTTTTTGTTACTTCAGGAAGGGTACACTTAGACTTGCAAACCCTGATTGATTTTTTCTTTTTTAACTGCCCTCCTATATAAAAACTACCCTTATTGTTTCCAAGGGCCCAGATTAGACAGTTGGGCACCTTCATTCTCTACCTAGCTACTAATCTGCTAAGCTTAAATAGTTTGGACAGAACTTTACTCTCTATCTTCTAAAACAAGCAATTTAAACCTAGTGAGGCCAAGATTAAGTTGTTTGGCCCTCCCTTAACTGTGAAATCCTTCAAAAATGGAACTTTTGCAGCATGAAAAAAATGAACATTTTTGGCACTTCTACTGTCAGTCATGAAAAATGAAACCTATTGGTATAGGAAGCTAACAGACTGTATGGGCATTCACCGGATATCTCACCTTCCAAAAGAAGGATGAATCCAGAGGCTACCTAGCCCGATTACAGACTCTGCCTGAAGAAATAAAATGTAAACATTTTATGAATAATAGATCCGATGATCAACTTTGCTCTGATATTATGTAGAACATGTTCTACAAATCCGAGAGCTCTGATACCATGTAGAAATTTTGAATAATATGACACTTATTCACAGAGATTATCCTAATTATACACTATTTGCGGAATCATGCATAATACATAACCTCCTCTATGTTGATCATCAATTTGCAGTATTAAAGAAACAATCGCATGCGCACATTGAAGCATCAATCACACATATCAACACAGTATATCACGGGGAAAGCATACAGCTAGAAACCCCCAACTACCTATATATTATATTGATTGAGAACATGTAACAATACATAGTACAATACTCCTCGCAAGTACTCAGTACTATCTCCACCTGTTACACACAAACTAACTCAAATCTGAATCAATCACAGGTTCAAATCTCCTCCACTGCTTGCCTGCCTCCACTGTGCAATACCTGTTGAGAATAGAATGAAGAATCAGCTCCAAATTCGTATTCCCTTTGCCTATACCCAACGCAATCCTCATTGGCAATACTCAATCCCATTGATTTGTGCAAATCTCATGCACAACTATAGTCACAATGACAGCTATCTTGCCCTTTCACTCACCTCTACAACTTGTCTCCACTGAACTGTCCATTGCACTTGAGTTAACCTGATGTATTCCTCAGTTGATTCATGAGTTAATAATTAGTGAATTAATTAATAATTAATTCACACCACTCATCATTAGTCTATTTGTCAGTTAGACTAACTACAACTAGTTCAACTAAGTCCAACTGAACACAACTCCATCAACTCAATCAACTCCACCAAACTCAATCACTTGAGTTCTAACTGAATTCCTTCATTCAATAGCTCAACTAACCCATTATAAAAGCGTATTTATTTCTGGCAGTTGCATGTGCCACATCTGTAGCTCGAACTGAAGTGCTCCAAGAGAATAAGATAATGTTTATAGTCCAAATATTATTAAGAGCTAATAATATTCAACTGTTTTATTTTTAGCCTGGCAGTCTAAAAATAGACTCCGCCCATATGTCTAAAAATAGAGGTCCATCTATTTTTACCAACTTGACCA
>APFE030495045.1:124937-138195 GCA_000404065.3 Pinus taeda | reverse complement strand
CTAGTCTATTTGCCAGTTAGACTAAATACAACTAGTTTAACAAAGCTAAACTGAACACAACTCCATCAACTACACCTCTAGTCCACTAAACTCAACTCACTTGAGTTCTAACTGAAGTCATGCATGCAACAACTCAACTGACTCATAAGAAAAACGTATTTCCTTCTGACAGTTGCATGTGCCACCTCTGTAGCTCAAACTGAAGTGCTCCAAGAGAATAAGATTAAGTTTATAGTCCAAATATTATTGTGAGATAATAATATTTGACTTTTCTATTTTTGATAGCCAGTCTAAAAATAGACTTGATCACTCATACTGTGATCACTCACACTTTCATCAAAAATAGAAGTCCATCTATTTTTTTCCCAACTTGACCAATCATCCATAAATAGCATCTTGCAACTCATAGACCATGATCCATATGTCTAAAAATAGACATAGTCTAAAAATAGACTTTGCGCCAAAAATAGCCTGCAGGCACACTTAGTGAAGGCGACTTCTTTCACTAAGCTCCATCATCCTGTTGAATTTTCAACATTATTAAACTCACCACAGTTACGGTAATAAGATTACACACCCACTGATGCACCTCAGAGATCAACCACAAGAGTCCCAGGTTTCTTAATTAAGTACTTCGTGCAAACAGCTTGATTCTGACCTTTTTGAGTCTGAATCCCTTATATCCCACACGACTCTGCTCCGCCCTAACAAACGAGACTAACAAAGTTAAGTCAAATGCATGTGTTTTATGGATTATTTAAAAGTAATAAAAAATTGGGCACAGAATACACATACTTGCAACAACAACATCTTATGTATATCATCGTACGAAACCCTTCCACAACGTAACGTCTGGCTAAACTCTTAATTTGATCATGCATTGCAATTTTATATCTTCCCCTTGGGTGTGGAAGGTAGAAATTATAGTCGTCACCAATCTGAGAAAAACAAACAAATAGGGGCAATAAAAATCCACCAGGACCTCTCCTTTTCACATGACAAAGATTAAATACAGAAATAATTCTTACGGGTTTTTCCGGCGTGCATTCAGATTCATCATCCGACTCGACGTTGAGATGATATTCTAGAAGGCATTTTTTATGGAGACTTTCCAGGGAATCCACAATATCGTCGTAACCTAATCCCTCCAATACTTGAGCTGCTAGTTCTGTTTCCTTTCCCACCATGAAACAACTCATGTATTAATTTTTAATATCTCGTGTACACATGGATCAGAAGCCCATAGGAGCTCTAATCCACTGAGGAGAATCTATACGCTCCTCGATAAATCAGAGCTCCTACTAACTCTCAATCCAAGCTCCCACTTATAAACCTGCTCTGAAAACCGCAATTTTTGTCAATACAAGCTCCGAGAAAGCTCCAACGCTCCAACAAAAGTTTCCATCTATTTTGGAGCGTTTCGTACCAGATCCTAAGCTCCCAAGAGCACCAGAGCTTGGGGTACTTTCTCTCCAACGACCGGGAGCAGTACTCGTGCAACATTGAATTTAACCCATTATGATATTATTGACTTTATTTAATTAATTCGTATAATATTTTTTTTTTTTTTTAACAGAAACGGTTATGGAGTGTTTGTATTCATCTTGGCTTGAATGCCAAAACTCCTATTACATTGGAGATTTCTTTGTCCTGTTGCCTCTCACTGCAGTGACTAAGGATGCAGCTGGAGCTTGAAGATTTCTTCCTTACTAAGGAGTCCATGGAATCAATTTCAGAGATTTTCCCCCACTTGAAGATACATACAAATTTATTTAATAGCAAATGTTAGAACATGGCAGTGATCAGATTATGGAATGGGTTCCCATGATTCTTTTTCGTCTTTCATCTTGACTCCGGCAGAGAGGAGGGCAGCTTTGTTGGCTTCAATGTCCACCTCTTTATTATGAGTTCTCAGCACATGATAGTAATTCAAGTTCTGAAAGTTGCTTTCCAAACCTTTGATTCTGGTTATCAGTCTTGCTAATTTAAGATCCAGAGCTGGGGATTTGGAAGCCATTACGTTTATGATGATCTGGGAGTCACCTATAACATTAGCTTCTTTTATGTTTAAATCTTTGAGGATCTTAAGGCCTTGAAAGAGAGCTAAGGCCGCCGCTTGAATGCTGGAAGAATATCCATGTCCCCACACATAGGAATGGCTTTTTCCCCAGTTGGATTTACAACAACCCCTCCTGCTCCATCATTGCCCGGATTTCCCTTTGCTGCCCCGTCAAAAAAGAGGGAGTGTCTTGCTTGCGTTTTGATCCAATCTTGAAAGTCACTTTCAGACTTCCTTATTTGCCAGTCTTTAATGATAGGGGCATTTCTGACTGTTGGTTGGAATTGAAGTTCTAGAATCAATCCCCAAATGATGTCCTGTTGACTGAGGTTGGAGTCGTCTTTTATATCAATCAAGCACTCCTTAATGTGGCATTTGATCTTGATTTCTAAGGTCTTGTGATTCTGCTTTGTATTTCTGAAGATGCTTATGTTACGTTCTAGCCATATCTGCCAACATATAATCTTTGGAAGGACTGCCCACGCAGTTTTAATAATCTGGTTTATAGGAGCTGGGCCAGGGTATCTGGTTGCCCAATTTGAAAAGAGATCCATCGCGTTGCAAGAAAGCATGATATTAGGATCCAAATTATGAATAAAGGAAAACGATACCTGCTTGGAGAAGTTACATTCTAGAATTAAATGAATTGTTGTCTCTGCATTTTCACTGCACAATGAGTAGATGGAAGGACCGTAGAATCCTTTCCTCTGCAAGATGTCAGAAGTTAAGATTTTACTGTGGCAGAGAAGCCAGGCAAAGAAGTCAATTTTGGGCCATGGAGTGCGCCAGACACCTCGCCAAGGAGCTAGATTAGGGGGGCATATGGTCTCTCATTCAATTTGACGTACCCCAAGGAGACTACGTAACCTCTGGCATTCAGCCCCCAACCTTTCAGGTCTCTTTTCCTCATGTGCGTGGGCGCCAATCCATGCAAGCAATCAAGCAATGTGGCCCATTCATTGGTCAATTGATCTGGCACCTCGATGCGTTTCCATCCTGCCCAAGTAGAGTTGTTCCATAGAGAAATATCCCACAGTGTGCGCAGTCCCTCTCTGTCCATCCAACAACACAGCGTTCTAATGGAGGCTCTGTTTTCAATTGGTTCTTTATTCATGATTTTGTCAATCCAAATGCTGACCTTTTTGCCATTGCCTGGGATCCAGTAGGAGTGTGCAGTAATTAGAGGGGCAGCTTTAGCATACAGTTTCAGGAATGTCGAGTTAGGCCATTGAATAACGTTTTCTAAACATCTGGTGCGGGGTCCTCTGAAATAATTTTTCCAGAGAGCCACTTAAGCCCAGCCAGGATTGGGTGCAATGATTTTCCATATAATCTTTGCTACCATTGCCACATTCTGCTGACAGAGATTTTTAAAATTTAAGCCACCCTCCCACAGTGGCTTGGTGATGGTTTCCCAACTGATAAGTGGAATCTTGTTTTCGTTTTGTTTTCCTCCCTTCCAAAAGAACCTCTGTATGTATTCTTCCATTTTTTTTAGGATGGCTGCCGGAGCAAGAAGCCCAGTAAATTGGAATAAAGGGAGGCTGGTAAGCACAGATTTAATTAAGACTAATTTTCCAGCAGTATTGAGCCAGGAGTAGCCCCAGGCTTGTATCTTTGACTTAAATTTTTCCAGCTGTGGGGGCCAGTCTTTGCTTGTAGGTCTCTTATGATATACAAGGAGACCCAAATATTTGAAAGATGACCAGGGGGAAGAGGTTGCAAAGCCCAAACATATAGAAATGTCATATAGCAATCTGGGCGTAGTATTCCAGTTGTAGATGTGGCATTTGCTCTTATTTACAGCGCTGCTTGAGGCCTTACTGAATTCATCCAAAACCGCTTTGAATTTTGATGCAGAGGAGAGAGTGGCAGGTCCCACTAACAAAGTGTCATCTGCAAACAAGGCGTGACTTATGTCTTTTACCCCTCTTGCAATACACAATCCATTGATATCTTGATCTTGCATCCTTTTGTCTAACAATCCCCTTTTTTCGGATGGATGAAGAGTGAGATTGAGGTCTCCAGCAATAATTATATTTTCCAGGTTTGTCAAATATGCTTGTTGCCTTATGGAATCCCAACAGTGCTTTTTTTCCCTGAAATTGACAGGAGAGTAAACATTAAAAAGACAAAAAAATTCCTTGGTGTCTAGATTCTGCATTTTCAGCAGCAACCAATGAATATTCCTAGCCTCAAATAGGATTGCAAGTTTGCTAGTGTTCCATAAAGTGCCAATTCCTCCTGAGGCACCCCGGGCAGAATTTGCTCTTGCTTCACTTTTGAACCAAAGTTTCTTGCTTGTTTGAAGGAAGACTATGTCTTCCAACTTTGTCTCCTAAATGAGAAGTATGTATGGAGTCTCTGTTCTGATTAAGCTTATGATGGCTTCTTCCTTAGCTTTACTCCCCATACCTCTACAATTCCAGGAGATGACCTTCATTATTTGTGTTTCTGATGGGCTCCCTTGGGACCTTGGGACTAAATTTTCGACATCTTAGACTTTGGAGCTAGTAGTTTTTCCAAAGTTGGTTGGCTGCCCTGAAGTTTTTCTTTGTAAGTCTCCTGCTCCCTTTTTTCCCTGTCAATTTTCCGGCCTCTTGTAGATCTTCTTATCGAGGTTTGGGACTCTCCTATTTCCCCTTCCTCTTCTGATTCTTCTGATTCCTGTTCTTCTTCTTCCTCTTCTAAACTCTTACCTTTGGGGTCTTCAGGATTGACTCCTTTGGGGAAGGTTGTGGGGGTACCTTTGCCTGAAGGAGCTGTTTTATGGACCTCGATCTCATGAGTAACTTCTGTCTCCTTTTGTACCACGACCTCCTAGGTGCCCTCTGTTTGCGAGCTCAAAGGATCGAACTTATTTTCTGGCGCAAGCTTGACCGGGATCTGGTGAGCAGTGGTCTGATGAGGCCCTTTGCCATTAGGGCCTCCCGGTTTCTGATTCTTGAGATACGGTTTGGATCGCTTGACTTGGTTCCATCCGTCATCCTTCCCCTGCGCAGCCTCATTGTTGGTTGGGCAGTCTCTGGCAAAGTGTCCATAAACATGGCATTTCCGGCATTTGAAGGGTAGCTGCTCATAATCCAATTTCTAAAAATGCGTCCAACTTCCGACCTTTATTGTGATGGCCTCTAGTAGTCCCACCTCCAAATCTACTTCTACACAGATCCTGCCACAGTCATATTGGTCTTTATTATTTGCTCGGTCTATAAATTTCCCCAGGGCATTTCCAATGTGTCTCAGTGAGTCCCAATTCCAACAATGTACTGGAAGATTTGGAATTCTTACCCACACCGGGATTGCTTTGGGCACATCTATTGTCGGATCAAAGTCCAGGGTCCAATTGTTCAGATACAAACCCTAAGGGCCCATGAAGTAGGGGCCATTTTGGAAGATCAGATCTTTGTCGTCCTTTGATGTGAATTCGAAGAGGAAGTATCCTCTCCCCAGAAAGTAGGGGGTGACATTTTCTTTGATTAGCGGCGCCCAATTTCTGATGACCGAGCTCTCAGTGGATTTTGGAGATGGCCATAGCCCAGTGAACTGACCGATGAGAGCCCGTTCAGCTAAAGACAGAGCAACTTGGATCGGGGTTTTTGGAGGAAGGGAGATCACCGGAATATCATCCAGTTTTTTTACAAACTTCGCAACTTCAGCGTTTTTCTTCTTTGGGAGTCCAGCCAAGAGCTGGTTGAAGGCCTCAGCAGGCGAGGTCGGTGGAGGAGGCGGGAGAGCTGCCTGAGGAGTGCCCAACCCCTCCATAGTCTCAATCCCCAGGATCGGGCCTGTCGAAAGCCAGCAGATCGATCCATGAATCGGCCCAACCGCAGCATGCAGAAGTTCGCAGGGGTCAGACTGACAGAGGGCGGGCGAGCTCGCTGCTTGCAGATCGCGCAAGGTGCGGGCCTTAGGGTTCAGAGTCAAAGGTTGCAGAGCGCTCGATTATCTAATTGTCAAAAAAAAAAAAAAAAATCGTATAATATTATTATAAATGAATTTTAATTTAATTAATTTATATATATAAATAAATAACTACTAATTTACAAGAGCTAGATTATAACTAAATATTATTTTAATTAATTCAATTAGTAATTCCTCACGATTAACTATGGACCCTGATGCATCCTTGCTATTTATTCTTTAGGACTGATGGATATTTTCACCTGTATCCTGAGGATGAAATACATTAATTGGTTCGAAAAACCAAATCCTAATGATGTGATTAATCTGAAAGAAATTCTCATAACATTCTCATTTACAATATAGATCACAAAAATCTAAAATCCAACACTAATTTTTAAAAATCTAATACTATTTAATTACAACTTTATTTTTATCTTTAATTTATTAAAAATATAATAAATCTTATAAATCTTATAATTTATTTTGTACCTCAAATTTATTAAAAAATATAATTCATATATTTTCATTAATTATTCATTAAGCGAAACATTATTTTTATAATGTTTAATACTATTAATTACAATTTTATTTTTATCTTAAATTTATTTAAATTATTTAAAAAAAAAAAAAAAAAAGAGTATAGTTTTATTTTGCATTTTAAATTTTGTTAAAAATAATAATAATATATTTCCATTAATTATTCATTAAAGTTTTAATAATAATTATTAAGGATAATATAAATAAATTGATGATAACTTCGAAATTCATATATTTTTACTACAACAAGAAGCATAATTATTTTACTTTAATTTATAATAATTATTAATTGATAATATAGATAAATAATTATTAATGGATAATATAAATAAATTGATGATAACTTTGAAATTCATATATTTTTACTACAACAAGAAGCATAATTATTTTACTTTAATTTATAATAATTATTAATTGATAATATAGATAAATTGATTATAACTTCGAAATTCATATATTTTTACTAGAGTAGAGGCATAATTATTTTACTTTAAACATAATCTCCAAAATCATGAGGTTTTAAATTCCTTCCGCTGATGTTTTAATGTTGGTGAGTTTTGAGAAAATGAAAACTTTTTAAACTAAAACCAAAATCAGCGTCTTAGCCAAAAATTTCTCATCCATCGAATGTGGGAGGTTGGTCTTTGTTAGAACATGGCAGCGATCAGATTATGGAATGGGTTCCCATGATTCTTTTTCGTCTTTCATCTCGACTCCGGCAGAGAGGAGGGCAGCTTTGTTGGCTTCAATGTCCGCCTCTTTATTATGAGTTCTCAGCACATGATAGTAATTCAAGTTCTGAAAGTTGCTTTCCAAACCTTTGATTCTGGTTATCAGTCTTGCTAGTTTAAGATCCAGAGCTGGGGATTTGGAAGCCATTACGTTTATGATGATCTGGGAGTCACCTATAACATTAGCTTCTTTTATGTTTAAATCTTTGAGGATCTTAAGGCCTTGAAAGAGGGCTAAGGCCTCCGCTTGAATGCTGGAAGAATATCCATGTCCCCACACATAGGAATGGATTTTTTCCCCAGTTGGATTTACAACAACCCCTCCTGCTCCATCATTGCCCGGATTGCCCTTTGTTGCCCCGTCAAAAAAGAGGGAGTGTCTTGCTTGTGTTTTGATCCAATCTTGAAAGTCACTTTCAGACTTCCTTATTTGCCAGTCTTTAATGATAGGGGCATTTCTGACTGTTGGTTGGAATTGAAGTTCTAGAATCAATCCCCAAATGATGTCCTGTTGACTGAGGTTGGAGTCGTCTTTTATATCAATCAAGCACTCCTTAATGTGGCATTTGATCTTGATTTCTAAGGTCTTGTGATTCTGCTTTGTATTTCTGAAGATGCTTATGTTACGTTCTAGCCATATCTGCCAACATATAATCTTTGGAAGGACTGCCCACGCAGTTTTAATAATCTGGTTTTTAGGAGTTGGGCCAGGGTATCTGGTTGCCCAATTTGAAAAGAGATTCGTCGCGTTGCAAGGAAGCATGATATTAGGATCCAAATTATGAATAAAGGAAAACCATACCTGCTTGGAGAAGTTACATTCTAGAATTAAATGAATTGTTGTCTTTGCATTTTCACTACACAATGAGTAGATGGAGGGACCGTAGAATCCTTTCCTCTGCAAGATGTCATAAGTTAAGATTTTACTGTGGCAGAGAAGCCAGGCAAAGAAGTCAATTTTGGGCCATGGAGTGCGCCAGACACCTCGCCAAGGAGCTGGATTAGGGGGGGCATATGGTCTCTCATTCAATTTGACGTACCCCAAGGAGACTACATAACCTCTGGCATTCGGCCCCCAACCTTTCAAGTCTCTTTTCCTCATGTGCGTGGGCGCCAATCCATGCAAGCAATCAAGCAATGTGGCCCATTCATTGGTCAATTGATCTGGCACCTCGATGCGTTTCCATCCTGCCCAAGTAGAGTTGTTCCATAGAGAAATATCCCACAGCGTGCGCAGTCCCTCTCTGTCCATCCAACAACACAGCGTTCTAATGGAGGCTCTGTTTTCAATTGGTTCTTTATTCATGATTTTGTCAATCCAAATGCTGACCTTTTTGCCATTACCTGGGATCCAGTAGGAGTGTGCAGTAATTAGAGGGGCAGCTTTAGCGTACAGTTTCAGGAATGTCGAGTTAGGCCATTGAATAACGTTTTCTAAACATCTTGTGCGGGGTCCTCTGAAATAATTTTTCCAGAGAGCCACTTAAGCCCATCCAGGATTGGGTGCAATGATTTTCCATATAATCTTTGCTGCCATTGCCACATTCTACTAACAGAGATTTTTAAAATTTAAGCCACCCTCCCACAGTGGCTTGGTGATGGTTTCCCAACTGATAAGTGGAATCTTGTTTTCGTTTTGTTTTCCTCCCTTCCAAAAGAACCTCCATATGTATTCTTCCAATTTTTTTAGGATGGCTGCCGGAGCAAGTAGCCCAGTAAATTGGAATAAAGGGAGGCTGGTAAGCACAGATTTAATTAAGACTTATTTTCCAGCAGTATTGAGCCAGGAGTAGCCCCAGGCTTGTATCTTTGACTTAAATTTTTCCAGCTGTGGGGGGCAGTCTTTGCTTGTAGGTCTCTTATGATATACAGGGAGACCCAAATATTTGAAAGATGACCAGGGGGAAGAGGTTGCAAAGCCCAAACATATAGAAATGTCATATAGCAATCTGGGCGTAGTATTCCAGTTGTAGATGTGGCATTTGCTCTTATTTACAGCGTTGCTTGAGGCCTTACTGAATTCATCCAAAACCACTTTGAATTTTGATGCAGAGGAGAGAGTGGCAGGTCCCACTAACAAAGTGTCATCTGCAAACAAGGCGTGATTTATGTCTTTTACCCCACTTGCAATACACAATCCATTGATATCTTGATCTTGCATCCTTTTGTCTAACAGGAAGCTGAGGACACCCCTGTCTAAGTCCTCTCGAAGCTTTGAAAAAATTAGTGGCTCTTCCATTCACTAGAGGGGCGATCCATGGCTCCGAGATGCATGCCCGGATCCATTTAATGAAATTTTCTCCAAAACCAAATTTTCTCATAACATTTAAAAGAAAGCTATGATTTACTCGATCAAATGCATTGGCTAAATCAAGTTTAATTACCATACCTTGCTCTTTTCGGAGAAGACTTGAATGAATTGCCTCTTGGACGAGAATGAAGTTGTCCACGATCTGCCTTCCTTGGATGAAGCATCCTTGGTTCTCAGGGATTATTTTGGGTAGAATGAGCTTCAGCCTGTTTGCAATTACTTTGGTGATTAATTTGTATCCAGTGTTACATAGGGAAATCGGATGAAATCTGCTGAAGTTGTTGGGGCCTTTTTCCTTGGGTATAAGGGCTACGAAACCAGAATTTGTGTTGCCTCCTATTTTCTGAGTGTTCTGAGACTTTTGCACCATTTTGAGCAGGTACTTTTCAATAATTGGCCAGCAAGCTTGGAGAAATCTGGCAGAGAAACCATCTGGCCCAGGGGCCTTATCCGGATCCATATCAAAGAGGCCTTCTTTCACTTCATCTTTAGTGACTTTGGCCTCAATGGTTTCATTTATACGTTGAGAGATTACAAAAGGTATAACGTCTAGCAGATCTGAATATTGATTCGGATCCTTGTCTTCACTATACAAGTTTTGAAAGTGTAAAAAGGATGCTTTCTTTATATACTCAAAATCCTTATGAGTGTCATTATCCTCTTTAATCTCAGAGATAGTGTTGAAGCATTTCCTTGCCTGGGCTTGTTTGTGGAAAAATGCAGTGTTCCTATCCCCCGCTTTGAGCCAGAGATTACGGGATTTTAATCTCCAATATTCTTCTTCAGCTAAGCAAGCCTTGTGGAAGCACTGTTGTAGATGAGCTTCCTAATCTAATAACTCCTTTGTGATTGTATCCTTCTCCATATGCTTTTGATGGGAGGCAAGAGAGGCTTTAATGGATTTCCTTTCTGTAGCTAGATTGGACAGAGTTTTAACCCATCTTTTTAGAGCTCCTTTTAGCCTTCTAAGCTTTTCTTCCCAGATATAGAAAGGCGAACCTTTGACAGGCTGATTCCAGCAATCCTTGACAATTTGCATGAAGTCTGGCTCCTTTGTCCAAAGAGGGCTAAATCAAAAGGGGATAGGTCCCAAATCAAGATGAACTAGGAGCTCTAGTTTTATGGGCTTATGGTCCGAGATGCTGTTAGCAAGAATATGCATTCTGGGTTCTAGGCCTAGTAGCAAATAGGAACTTTGAATAAAAAATCTATCTAGCCTGGCAGCAATATGTCCAGGGCCCATTCTTTTATTAGACCAAGAGTACTTACCGGAAGAGGGTTTGATATCCAGCAAGTCCCAGTCCTGCATAATGTCCTCCACCCATTCCCTTGCTAGATCTCGTACTATGTTGCCTCCCCTTTTTTCGGATGGATGAAAAGTGAGATTGAGGTCTCCAGCAATAACTATATTTTCCAGGTTTGTCAAATCTACTTGTTGCCTTATGGAATCCCAACAGTGCTTTTTTTCCCTGAAATTGACAGGAGAGTAAACATTAAAAAGACAAAAAAATTCCTTGGTGTCTAGATTCTGCATTTTCAGCAGCAACCAATGAATATTCCTAGCCTCAAATAGGATTGCAAGTTTGCTAATGTTCCATAAAGTGCCAATTCCTCCTGAGGCACCCCGGGCAGAAATTGCTCTTGCTTCACTTTTGAACCAAAGTTTCTTGCTTGTTTGAAGGAAGACTATGTCTTCCAACTTTGTCTCCTGAATGAGAAGTATGTATGGAGTCTCTGTTCTGATTAAGCTTATGAAGGCTTCTTCCTTAGCTTTACTCCCCATACCTCTACAATTCCAGGAGATGACCTTCATTATTTGTGTTTCTGATGGGCTCCCTTGGGACCTTGGGACTAAATTTTCGACATCTTAGACTTTGGAGCTAGTAGTTTTTCCAAAGTTGGTTGGCTGCCCTGAAGTTTTTCTTTGTAAGTCTCCTGCTCCCTTTTTTCCCTGTCAGTTTTCCGGCCTCTTGTAGATCTTCTTATCGAGGTTTGGGACTCTCCTATTTCCCCTTCCTCTTCTGATTCTTCTGATTCCTGTTCTTCTTCTTCCTCTTCTAAACTCTTACCTTTGGGGTCTTCAGGATTGACTCCTTTGGGGGAGGTTGTGGGGGTACCTTTACCTAAAGGAGCTATTTTATGGACCTCGGTCTCCTGAGTAACTTCTGTCTCCTTTTGTACCACGACCTCCTGGGTGCCCTCTGTTTGCGAGCTCAAAGGATCGAACTTATTTTCTGGCGCAAGCTTGACCGGGATCTGGTGAGCAGTGGTCTGATGAGGCCCTTTGCCATTAGGGCCTCCCGGTTTCTGATTCTTGAGATACCGTTTGGATCGCTTGACTTGGTTCCATCCGTCCTCCTTCCCCTACGCAGCCTCATTGTTGGTTGGGCAATCTCTGGCGAAGTGTCCATAAACATGGCATTTCTGGCATTTGAAGGGCAGCTGCTCATAATCCAATTTCTAAAAATGCGTCCAACTTCCGACCTTTATTGTGATGGCCTCTGGTAGTCCCACCTCCAAATCTACTTCTACATAGATCCTGGCACAGTCATATTGGTCTTTATTATTTGCTCGGTCTATAAATTTCCCCAGGGCATTTCCAATGTGTCTCAGTGAGTCCCAATTCCAACAATGTACTGGAAGATTTGGAATTCTTACCCACACCGGGATTGCTTTGGGCACATCTATTGTCGGATCGAAGTCCGGGGTCCAATTGTTCAGATACAAACCCTAAGGGCCCATGAAGTAGGGGCCGTTTTGGAAGATCAGATCTTTGTCGTCCTTTGATGTGAATTCGAAGAGGAAGTATCCTCTCCCCAGAAAGTAGGAGGTGACATTTTCTTTGATTAGCGGCGCCCAATTTCTGATGACCGAGCTCTCAGTGGATTTTGGAGATGGCCATAGCCCAGTGAACTAACCGATGAGAGCCCGTTCAGCTAAAGACAGAGCAACTTGGATCGGGGTTTCTGGAGGAAGGGAGATCACCGAAATATCATCCAGTTTTTTTACAAACTGCGCAACTTCAGCGTTTTTCTTCTTTGGGAGTCCAGCCAAGCGCTGGTTGAAGGCCTCAGCAAGCGAGGTCGGCGGAGGAGGCGGGAGAGCTGCCTGAGGAGTGCCCAACCCCTCCATAGTCTCAATCCCCAGGATCGGGCCTGTCAAAAGCCAGCAGATCGATCCATGAATCGACCCAACCGCAGCATGCAGAAGTCCGCAGGGGTCAGACTGACAGAGGGCGGGCGAGCTCGCTGCTTGTAGATCGCGCAAGGTGCGGGCCTCAGGGTTCAGAGTCAAAGGCTGCAGAGCGCTCGATATCTAATTGTCAAAAAAAAAAAAATCGTATAATATTATTATAAATGAATTTTAATTTAATTAATTTATATATATAAATAAATAACTACTAATTTACAAGAGCTAGATTATAACTAAATATTATTTTAATTAATTCAATTAGTAATTCCTCACGATTAACTATGGACCCTGATGCATCCTTGCTATTTATTCTTTAGGACTGATGGATATTTTCACATGTATCCTGAGGATGAAATGCATTAATTGGTTCGAAAAACCAAATCCTAATGATGTGATTAATCTGAAAGAAATTCTCATAACATTCTCATTTGCAATATAGATCACAAAAATCTAAAATCCAACACTAATTTTTAAAAATCTAATACTATTTAATTACAACTTTATTTTTATCTTTAATTTATTAAA
>APFE030495045.1:91286-124218 GCA_000404065.3 Pinus taeda | reverse complement strand
ACTTTAATAAGCATGATTATTTTACTTTAATTTATAATAATTATTAATTGATAATATAGATAAATTGATTATAACTTCGAAATTCATATATTTTTACTAGAGTAGAGGCATAATTATTTTACTTCAAACATAATCTCCACAATCATGAGGTTTTAAATTCCTTCCGCTGATGTTTTAATGTTGGTGAGTTTTGAGAAAATGAGAACTTTTTAAACTAAAACCAAAATCAGCGTCTTAGCCAAAAATTTCTCGTCCATCGAATGTGGGAGGTTGGTCTTTGTGATTAAGGTTAACCGTCAGAGGTTCATTCACAGTTTCCAATGTACGTTGTAGAGTAGTTCCACGTCAAAAAGGATAAGAGATGATTTTTTGGATAGATTGTTTCAATGTTTATTGCTAATGGGTTTCCACAAGGTTTTGGCTAGGGGTATCGTATGTATGTCATTGTTTTAGTTGGTTGAGTTTTATATGATGTGTAATGGTGTCCATCCGTCATCAAAGTTGAAATTTTGCTCATCTAAGCCAAAAAAAAATTATGCAAACATTTAAATAATGTATTCTTATAAAAGAAATTGCATGTGAAGAAATTGGATCTCTCTCGACTTACGTTAGATCCGTATTTAAAATGGATCTATGCTAGTGGGTATCGTACATCGTCGCTTGTATGTCCATGCCAACCATTGTACACTAAACAATATAATAGTATGTCACTGCAGCAATACAAACTCATGTCGACGGATAATGATCATTGAATAAGACGAGAGCCCCATTAGCCAATCACAATTTTAAAAAAATAAATTAAAAATAAAATTATTGTTTATTTATAAAGTTAAAAATACAAATGGAGCATTTAATCTTTTGGTCAAACAACAAAATTTAAAGATCAACCCATATCCAATGGGTGTGATAATAGTAAGAGTAATGAGAGTCTCAAAGAGGAGTTTCTCTTTATCTCGTATTTAAATATTTGCTAAACTTTCCATCTATTAATCGTTTTCTCAATGTTAAAATTCCAATGGAACTTGTGATGAATATTAATTCCATTTGATTTTTAAGGATCTATCATAGATTTTGTTTTATCAATGTGAATAGTCATACCCATCTTGGAACAAAAAAATTGGAAGAACCTTCGTTGTTTGCCAAGATCATGAGGATTCCTTGCAAAAAGGAAGAGTGATGACTAGAACCAACCTCCTATAAACACTCTTAACTTATCAATGTAGGTGCCAAAAGGCATAGGGGGCAAGTGACAACCCTTGTGTGACTTCAATATTGCAATTGATTTCTTCTAACCAATCCTCAATGGTCCTAAACTTGGTAGTAACATTATCATAAAACTTTATTGTAGAAGCGCTCCGCTTAAAAGGAACCTTTAACTCATCGACCCTTTTTCAAAGGTTTGTATTGGGAACAATGTCACAAGCTTTTCTAAAGTCAATAAACAATACTAAAAATCTGTTTTTTTATTGCCACAAACCTCCCTAATGATCCTCAATGATGCTCAGAGTAACAAGTCAGTTCCTAGTAAAATGACATCTCCTAAATCTAACTAGGCCTTTAACTCTTTTTTCATGTATTTCAAAGGCATAGACTAATATGTTTTTCCAAAAATAATTCACTGTACTTTGGCTTAAATGGTCTTCTAATTTAAAAAAAAAAAAATCTTTTATCCCCACTTTTTAAAATAAGTACAATGATACTTTGCATTAAGGATTTCAATAAGCTTTGCTTCACAAACAAAAACCAAATTAAAAAGTTTGCATATGTGAATATGCAGATAGACCTTTTTATTTAAAAATATTGACTTAGTTGGCCCTCTTACCCTTCCCAATTGTAATCTAACTGAAGCCCCAAATTTTTCAAAAAAACTAAATATCCAATTTAAATAAATATCCAGTTTAAATAAATTGAACAACTATTATTGTTATCTATTTATATAATACCTTTCTATTCAATTTGTTTTCTATTTATATAATATTTTTTATTCAAATTACCCGATTAGTTACCACAGTTATTCTTATTTTCTATTTATATAATACCATTTCATTCCATTTTTAAAAATTAAATAGAAACCAGTGATAGCCATTAGAAACACCACTAATAATTATTTATTTGAGTGATTTTACTATTACAATGGTAATTCTATTTTAGTGATTTTACTATCACATCAAATGTTGGTAATAGATTTGGTAATTTTATTATTTTTTTTTGCGTAACTCTTCTTATGGAGAACTTATTAATTAAAATTTTTAAAAAAATGTTAAATCTTTATTTTTTTTCTGTTAACTATTATGTTCTCTTTTTTAACTCTTCTCAGAAAGGACTTATATATATATATATATGGTAATCTATTATTTTTTGTGTGTAACTATTATGTTTTTTCTTTAACTCTTCTCATCCAGGACTATATATATATGATAGATATATTCTAATAAAATTAATATAAAAATGTTCGCTATTACATCAAATATTTGTGTAACTATTATGTTTTTGTTATATATATATATATATATATTCTAATAAAATTAGTATAAAAATCTTCGCTATTACATCAAATATGAGCATTATACAACCCAAAATACTGAATATCGCTGCCCAAACCTTGACCAAGTATCGGCCAGGGCAACCACTATAAATATGGAGATTATTAGCATTGCCTTACTCTAGTGTCCGTGCCAACCAACAGCATTCATAAGCGAATCCCTGCTTATCTTGCAGTGAAACACGTCTGCCACCGATGCACTTCACATGGGGCAAAGAACCATGCACAGGTGAAATTAGCCAATGCTCTCGACACAATGTACTCGGTTTGCCTCTCATGGATCGTTGCTTTCGAGTCGAGAATAGTGCTGCTTCGGTCTGGACATGCTACTCTTTTTTTCAATGTTGATTGTATACATTTTTCTGTTTCGGTTATGACCTTTTGCCTGAAATGCAGCAGGATTCTTTGCCAAGAAAAATCTGAAGCAAAGAACCATACAGGTGAAATTAGCCAATGCTCTCAACACAATGTACTTGGTTTGTTGCCATTTTCTCAAGTAGAAGCTTGTTGCCATTTTCTCAATGCTTGTAAGTCAAGAAGAGTGCTGCTTCGGTTTGGACATGCTACTCTCTTTCAGTGTTGATTGTATACATTTTTCTCTTTCGGTTGTGGCCTTTTTACTGAAAAACACGATTCTCATCAAAGAAAAATCCTTGTTAAACAGATGCATTTTCACCAGACCATAAGCAAATACTATGTTAATACTATATAGCATAGTGACAACCTAAGAATGCTGGTGTTTCAAAGAGCGCAAAAGAAGATTCTCGTTGCCAAACTCACTAGTACGAGGCAATGCCTTTTCCTGTTCTTACAATTGTCAGTCACTACTGTAGTGCATAACACTCGCATCCATTAAATCTACAATTTAATGGATCTTAATCCAATGTGCACTGCTCTAATGTGATAAAAATACTGTACTTCATTGATAAAAAAAATATTCAGTGATATAGATCGCTTTCTACGAAAGCATTTGTAGAGACAAATTCATTTGCATAATAAAAAATATTGCTGTAGGCATGTATATATATATATATATTATATATCACCCACCCACCGCAGGTACACTATAAACTATGTAGGGCATAACATGTTCATTTACATGGTATTTCTAACAAATAATATAAAATAACCTGATATGCAGTATAAATGAATTTCATTCAACATTCATACTATTTATGACATTCAGATATATGCATATAGTATTTATGACATGGCATGGATAGTGCATAAATACGTGCCTAGTATTTGTGACATACAGATGTTATGCATATAGGCATGGATAGTGCATATATACATGCCTAACGCATATATGTTCGTCTGAGCAGTTTATCAAACAAGGAAGAAATGAAAGAAAAAATTGAATGGAAATTGAAATACACACATGTAAACACAAATAGTTTTATGTGATAAAACTTTGACAATGTGTCGAGAAAATCTCCACGATGCAAGGGATTAGAAATTTTTATTAATCAAGATTAATTCTCCATGATTACATCTTCTTGAGCATTCACCAATTTCATATGAGCCTCTCCTCCATTACATAACTGCTATTTGGTATAAATCTTGTTACTAACTTACAAAACTCACTGGCAGTAACTAATAAATATTTTACTCATAATTACATAATTTGTCGTCATATTTCAACAAACTCCACCTTGACAACAATTTTCCTAATCCCTTGCCCATGTTCATTCATCATCAATCTCTTCTGCAAGCCAAGAGAAGCCAAACAACATCGCAACTTCTCTATTGTAACTGGCTTCATGAATATGTCTGCACAATTCTCCCATGTATGGACCTTCTTGAGAGCTACTTTTCCGCCATCGATCACATCTCAAAAAATGATACCTTACATCAATGTGCTTGGTCTTGCTGTGATAAGTTGGATTTGAGCCAAGTTAGTCACAGAATACATTCACTCTCTCCTACATCCTTCCAATCTCATCAAGGAAACCCTTTAACCAGATGCTTCTTCACTGGCATCTGAAGCAGCGATATATTCTGCTTCAGTAATGGACAAAGCAATTGTTTCTTGAAGCTTTGACATCCAGCTAATTGCTCCACATGCAAGAGTAAAGACATAACCTGTAATAGATCTCCTTTTGTCCAAATCACCTGCATAATCAACGTCCACATATCTGCAGACTGGTCCTTCACTACCATTAAAGATGATGCAACGGCTACTTGTGCCTCTTAAATACCAAAGCACCCATTTCACTGCTCGCCAATGTTTTTCACATAGATTTGCCATGAACCTGTTGACAACTCCAACTGCATGTGAAATGTGAGGTCTTGTAGAAACCATCATATACATTAAGTTGCCTACAGCGTTAACATATGGTACATGAGACATACACTGCTTTTCTTCATCAGTTGTAGAACTCAAAACTAAAGAAAGCTTAAAATGGGAAGCTAATGGAACATTAACAGGTTACACACTATTCATACTGAACTTTTCAAATATTCTTTCCACATATTTTTGTTGTGATAACCAAAGCTTACCATTTTTCCTGTCTCTGTGTATCTCCATGCCCAAGATATGTTTCGCTGCTCCAAAATCCTTCAGATCAAACATCTTAGAGAGCTGAACCTTTAACCTGTTGACCTCTTCCATGCTTTTGTTTGCAATAAACAAATCGTCAACATACAAAACTAAGATAATGAATATGCCATTGAAACTCTTGAAGTATACACAATGATCATACTCACTTCTAATAAGGTTTTGGCTCACCATGGACTCAAACTTCTTGTACCATTGCGAGGGAGACTGTCTCATGCCATACAATGATTTCCTGAGCTTGCAACTAATCTTCTACTGCGATCTTGTACAAAACCTTCTGACTATTCCATATATATCTCTACATCCAAATCACCATGTAGAAAAGTCGTTTTAACATTTCTAACTCAAGGTTAAGTAATGCGGTTAGTGTCAACACAGTACGAATAGAAACAAGTTTTACAATTGGTGAAAAACCTCATGAAAGTCAATACCTTCAACCTGAGAATACCCTTTTGCTACCAGCCTTGCCTTATACC
This sequence comes from Pinus taeda, assembly GCA_000404065.3. NCBI lineage: Eukaryota > Viridiplantae > Streptophyta > Pinopsida > Pinales > Pinaceae > Pinus > Pinus taeda. The sequence continues at coordinate 118,640 of APFE030495045.1, read as the reverse complement.
TTTCAATAGTTCCATCAACTTTCCGTTTCAATTTGAAAACCCATTTGCATCCAACAACACTTCTCCCTTCAGAGAGTTTTACAAGATCACAGGTATTGTTCTTGGCTAAGGAATCCATTTCTTCTTCCATAGTCGTTTTCCATTTTTCGTTATTTGTATCATCCACTGCTTCCTAATAACAAGAAAGTTCCCCATCTTCAGTAATCAAAGCAAAAGATGAAATGGAATTTTCATACCTTTTGGGAGTTTGTCTTTCCCTAGTAGATCTTCTTAGAGTGACTGGTTGTTGAACTGGTTTTGAAACTTCAACAGTTTCCTTTGCATCTTCTTCACTTTTTCCTCCAGGAGTCTCTCCTTCCTTTCGGCTTTCAGAAAAAGGTCTAGCTTCCAACTGAATTCGTTGATTTGGTGATACTTGTTCCTGTTCAATTCTTTCAACATCTGACTTTAAAAGAGAAGATTCATCAAGTGTTACATCTCTACTAATGACTATCCTCTGTGACGTAAGATCCCACAACCTGTATCCTTTCACCGCATAGTCATACCCAACAAAGACATAACATATTGATTTTGGATCTAATCTTAAACGCTAATTTTTATGAATAAGGGCATAGGCATCACAACCAAATATCCTTAAATGTGAATAATCACAAGACTGACTTGACCAAACTTCTTTAGGGGTTTTACAATTAATTGCTATTGAAGGTGATATGTTAACTAAATAACAAGTAATAGATATTGCTTCTACCCACAACTCCTTTTGCAAGATAGCATTATTGATCATGCTTCTGGCTCTTTCCATAGGAGTCTAATTCATACGTTCAGTAACACCATTTTGCTGAGTATAAACAATAGTTTTATGTCTAACAATTCCTTCATATTTATAGTGTTGTTCAAATTCTAGAGAAGTAAATTCACCACCATTGTCAGTTCTCAAACATTTAATTGATTTACCTGTTGTTTTTTCTACCATTGCTTTAAATTGTTTAAAGACATTGAATATATCAACTTTCTTTTTTAACATAAAGACCCAAACTTTTCGGGAGAAATCATCAATAAACGTTAATATATATAAAGCACCTCCATACGATACAACAGGAGATGGTCCCCACAGATCAGAATTAATATAGTCCAAAATTTCTTTACTACTATGACTTCCAGTTTTAAACCTCTGTTTACACTGTTTTCTATATACACAATGTTTACAGAAATCCAACTTCAAGGATTTCAAATCAGGAAGTAATTTACGGTTCATCAGTCCCTGAAGACCTTTCTCACTCATGTGACCCAATCACTGATGCCATAGGCGAGTACCTTCTTTTTTTTTCTCTTGACACAATTGTCGTTGTAAAGATTTCCGACCATTTCTGCCTTCATAACAACTAGGGCGCCTTTTGAGACTTTCAGCACTCCATTCTGACTTGTAACCTTATAACCATTTGAGTCCAACACTCCCAAAGAAATCAATTTTTTCTTCAATTCAAGTACATGTCTAACATTAGTTAATGTTTTAACTGTGTTATCATACATTTTAATCCTAATATTTCCCATCCCAACAGTCTGACATGATACATTATTACCCATAAACACAAAACTACCATTTACAGCGTCATACAGAGCAAACCAATTTATGTGCAGACTCATGTGATGAGAAACACCAGAGTCTAACAGCCAATTTTCAAAGTTCCGAGACATTACATACAGGAAAAAATTCATCTACCATACATAATTCTTCAGCAGATAAAACTTCATCTATCATACTTGAATCAACTTAATTTGCTTCCTTCTTTGGGTTTTCAAACTCTTTATGTTTCCAACAGTGTTTCTTGAGGTGTCCAATTTATTGCAGTACCAACATTTTGTCTTACACTTCTTGCCCTTTGATTTTGATCTAGAAGAGCCCCTTGTTTTCTTCCCTTTCTTTCGACCGTCCTTTGGCTACCATGGCTTTTGACGCAGAGGTTTCAACATTGCACTTCTTCCTTAGTTCTTCAACTAACAAAGCTCCCACAACTGAATCAAATTCCAAGGACTTAGTTGTGCTCAAACTGATAGAGGCAACGAATTGGTCCCATGACTCAGGCAGGAAACACAGCGAGATGATAGCTTTGTCTTCTTCCTGAAATTTAACTTCCATATATGACAATTGGCAAATAAGTGTATTAAAAACATTTAGATGTTCTGCAATTTTTGTACCCTCCTTCATCCAAAGACTGTACAATTGTCTTTTTAGATCAATTCTGTTGGTTAACGATTTGGTCATATATAACGTTTCCAATTTTCCCCACAAACCTGCTGCTGAAGTTTCTTCAACTATATTGAAGAGAACTTCATCTACCAGGCATAACCTGATGGTACTCAGAGCTCGAGCATCCAAGTCCTCCCAGTCTGAATTTGTCATGCTAACAGGTTTCTTCGTCACCCCGTCCAATGCTTTGTGCAACCCTTGTTGCACAAGTAAATCCCTAACTTTCAGTTTCCATAGAGCAAAGTTATTCTTGCCAGTGAATTTCTCCACCTCAAACTTTGCATTCGTCTTTTTAGCCATTTCTTTCCTACAAATCCTTCTTCCTAGGGTTTCTGTCTTTCAACTAGGGTTTCCTGGTTACTTGAATTTCCTTTCTTTTTTTTAATTCTGAACAAAAACCTTCTCCAATTTCTGTTACTTAAAAGAATTCCATAATTTTGTTCCTTTCCCAAAAAAAATTGTTCTTTTTTTTCTTTTCTTCAATTTAATGGAACCCTACAACAATTTTCTGGAAAATTCTTTTCTTCAATTTAATGAAAACCTACTACAGTTTTCTGGAAAAATTTCACTGGTTTTCTGAAACCCAAACACAAAAGAATTTCGAACAAGATGTGGTTTCAAAAAGAATTATTTTGCACAAATACTCGGATTTTACAATTCTGCATCATCAAGCATAACCTTGCTCCTATACGACACTCCCTTGTTCCTTTGCAGAACTTTGTTGGCAGACCTTTCCTCCAACAAAAGCGGTCAGTGCTTTTTCAGCAGCACAATGTTGTGGTTGCAGCGGCTTTTCTAGCGGCAACACTGTTCTCTGTGGAAATCTGCTGACAACCCCCTCGGCTCCTTTCTTTCTTGGCGATGGCTCCTTTCTCGACGACAGCAACAATCCCTCTTCTCATTTAGAATGAGCGGCTTTCTCCAGCGGCCTCAGCCCCTTCACTGTTCAAACAACGACTCCTCCTCTTCGGCAGCGGCAGCATTCTTCCTTAACAGCGGAAGTCCACTCTACGGGGTTTCTACTTCTACGTCCTTCAAATGATTGTTGTGTCAGACGAGCTCTTCCCTCTAGCGGCACTTGACTTTGTTCAATGGTGACCCGAGAACTCGCAAATCAGCAGGGCCCTGCACATCTGGCATCTCTGTGTTAATCAAGTGCACATTCAACGGTTTTGCTTTAATCTTCTTTCAATGGCAGAATAGTGTGAATCATACATCAAACAACAGTTGTCCACAGAGGCACACATTTGACAGCTTTGGCTTCAGCCCACGACGATTCTTTTTGCAACACGAGCAGGGGATTCCTTAACTTCTATTGACCTCAGGATCTCAGGAGCTCTGATACCATTTGTTGGTCTCAGCAATTTATCAAACAAGAAAGAAATGAAAGAACAAACTAAATGGAAACTGAAATACACACAAGTAAACACAAATAGTTTTACGTGGTAAAACCTCGAGAGTGTCTCAAGGAAACCTCCACGAGGCAAGGGATTGGAAATTTTTATTAATCAATATTGATTCTCCATGATTACATCTTCTCAGGCATTCACCAGTTTCATATGAGCCTCTCCTCCGTCACATAACTGCTATTCGGTATAAATCTCGTTACTAACTTACAAAACTAACTAGCAGTAACTAATAAAGATTTTACTCATAATTACATAATTTGTTGACATATTTCAACAATATATATATATGGCTCACTAACCCCAAGTACACTATGAAGTAACATGATATGTAGGAAGTAACAAGTTCATTTACGTGGTATTTGTAACAAAAGTACGCTATAAAATAACCTGATATGTAGTATAAAAATTTCATTCAACATACATAGTATTTGTGACAGTGACGGTAAATATGTAACGTCCTCATCACAATACATTGCACTATGAGGTAACATCTTCATTTGCTTGAAGCTAACACGTACATTATATAATATTGAATACGGCTGCGCAGACCTTGAACCCAAAATAGACCGACCTTGACCATCAAGCAGACCTGTAGACAAAAACTTCAATGACCCCCTCACCCCCATCAAATAGAAATTGCCAGCATTAAATAACGTCCTCATCACAATACATTGCACTATGAGGTAACATCTTCATTTGCTTGACGCTAACACGTACATTATATGATATTGAATACGGCTGCACAGACCTTGAACCCAAAAAAGACCGACCTTGACCATGAAGGAGACCTGTCGACAAAAACTTCAATGACCCCCTCACCCCCATCAAATAGAAATTGCCTCCATTAAATAACGTCCTCATCACAATACATTGCACCATGAGGTAACATGTTCATTTGCTTGAAGCTAACACGTACATTATATAATGTTGAATATGCCTGGACAGACCTTGAACCCAAAAAAGACCGATCTTGACCACGAAGCAGACCTGTTGACAAAAATTTCAATGATCCCCTTGCCCCCACCAAGTAGAAATTGGCTGCATTAAATAATCTAGTGCCCGTGGTAACCAAGGTAACTCTAAAGAAGAAATCCTATCTTGCCATCTTGCCCCTAAAAGACATGTTTAATAGCATCTGAATCTTGTAACATGCACTGGAAATGCTGTTCTACATTTTACCACTCCAATCTGGTGCAAGAAAACCACACAAGTGAAATCAGACGATGGTATCGTGTACTAGGTTTTCCATCATCTTAATCATTCCCTGCCGCTTGAAATTAACCAATCTAAAAAGGATGATCCACTGTCAAGAACAGTGCTGCTTCGATCTGGACATGCTACTCTCTTTTTCAAAAGAGTGTTGATTGTAAACGTTTTTCTCTTTCGACCACCACGTGGCCTTGACTGAAAGGCAGCATCCTCCTCCAAGAAATCTCCCTGTTAAATGGAAGCAATTTCACTAGACTATACAGAATACTGTACAACAAATAGAGAAACTAAAAAGATTGTTTTTGCTAGACTCACTTGTACATAGCAATGTCTTCCTGTCTTCTCATGATTGTCTCTCACAGCCTTGTGTGCGAAACTCATTTCACATTCATGAAATCTACACTTAAATGGTCTTAATCCAAGGTGCACTGCTCTAATGTGCTGATTGAGATTTGATTTCTGGAGAAAAATGCAATTAGAATACCACTCCATACCAAGTAAAAATTCAAATTTCCATTTGTATTAAGAAAAAATGTTAAATTTATAAATAATCATACTTTAGTAAAACTATGCAAGCAATTGTCAAAGTGGCACTTTATCCTCTCCCCACACGTTTGGCTTTCATGAATGCGCATGTGCCTTTTGATCTGTTTCTTCAATTGTTGACTCCCACAAACTTCACAACAAACACGGCTGTGGTTCTGTTGCACATGTTCTCTCAAAGCCTTTACATTTGTGAAGTACTTCAAACAGCCAGGCTCACAGCAAACAACTTGTACATATGTTGTAGCTGCAGACAAGAAACATTTGCAATTAATAAACAGACTACAAGTCTTCTAGCCAGGGGAACAATGCTTCAAACATTTAAAGGAACCCTACAGCACAAAAATTACTGAGTGCAAAAAAAACCTTGGTTAAGTACATGTGGGAGCCCATGCATCATCAATACAAAGGTGACAACTAAGATATTGTTCTGAAACAAAACTTGGAGACGGTTTAGGTAACAACAGGTATAAAAAAACATGGTGAAGTACATATGGGAGCCTATGCATCATCAACACAAAGGTGACAACAAAGTTATTGTTCTGAAACAAAACTAGGAGACAGTTTAGGTAACAACAGGTACATTGTAAATGATATATTTCATTTAGCACTATATTTCAGCAAGTATAGCCAGCGTTGTTGGCCTACAGTGAACAACCTCAGGTCTCTGATTTTACATCTTCAGATTGTTTCAGGCAAAGTTTATCTTTCTTGTACATATAATGATAAAATCAGAGACACCAGAAACATTCATATTTTGTTCAACAGATATTTCCTTGCTAATAATATTAAAGAATACCTACAACAAAACCCCACCCCAGGAAATGAATTTCCTTGTCCAACTTTCATTAAGCCATAATGGTTGAAAGAGTCAAATGCAAGTTTCAATAATAATTCAGAAAAAGCAAACGTTTGAGCAAGAGATTTAATATGGCACATTGGAAAATTTGATAAAGTGATTTAATCTGGCACATTGTATTTAGTTCTGTTACAATTTACTTCCAAAACAGCCACTTAAAACCTATTCAGATAAAGTATATTTCATATTGAAAGTCTCCTAGCCATCTTACAAGACAGTTAATTTAGCCACCACCAGAGATGCACAATGATCTGAAAGTACCACCTCGGCATTCCATTTAAGTATAGCAAAATCAGCATTTTTGCCTTGACCAGATTAGGATCAATGTAGATTGGTTAGTGGTTAGCCTGCAGAGCACGTGCACATCCCTGCATGGGCTAAGCTGTCCTTGTTATAGTGCAAAGGATGATGTCCTTATTACAGTGCAAAGGATACATTAACACTGTTTATTGCAAAATTGGGACGGCAATTTGAATTCATCCTTTTCTGTGTTGAGCTGGCCTGTATAGACAAAATCGTTTATGGTTCTGATATAATTTGCATAACAATGTTAGAATTTGGTAGATCTATAATGCATCGATGGCCAAATGCATATCTAAATTTAAAAAACAATGCCTCTGTATGTCAAAACTTCATAGACACTAAGCCGAAATATTTACATAAATTTGTAAATATTAGAACCTACATAAACGTACATAGACAAACTTGCCAATATGAAGGTGAAACACCTATCAACAAGGGTCCTGAATTCATCTACAAGACCCTTGCATCATTTCCACACTGCAATGCAGTAAGGACAACTTATTGAAATGGAGAAGAAGCTGTTACAGCTTAATAATGTGGTGTTTTAACCAATGTTGTGAACATCACGATTGTGATTAAATCGGTGAGGGTTCGAAATCGGAAAAAATCGGCAAAATTAAGCAAAATTTAAAATTTAAAATTAAAAAAAAAAACAAAAAAACAACAACAAACAACACAAAGATAAAAATAAAATTAAAATTAAAAATACAAAAATAAATAAATAAAAATACAACAAAAAGAATATAAAAATCGGGATTGAATCGCAATTTTTGCAACACTGGTTTTAACCTCTCCAACACTTACGGGAGGATGTGACACTGTCTTTATTACAGTGGAAAGGACACACTAAGACTGCTCATTGAAAAGTTGGGAGGACAGTTTGGAATCATCACTTACTAGTTGATCTGGCCTGTATGGACAAAGTACTTTATGGTTCCAGTGTAATTGAGATAACACTAGTAGGATTTGGTCGATTTGAACTTCTATAATGCATCAATGGCTAAATGCAGACCTACACACAGAAACCAGTGTTTCTCTGTATGTCAATATTTCATTGACACTGAAGTTAATATACTTGAAATTATAAAATATTAGAACCACTATAAATGTGCATTAACAAATAATGTCAATCTGAGGGTAAGCACCTATAAACAAAGATCCAGGATTCATATACAAGACCTTGCATCATTTGATCACCACAATGCAGCAAGAACAAACTTCTTGAAACCGAAGATGCAGCTGTTACACCTTCATAATGTGGTGTTCTAACTCCCTAACTCTGTATAACATGGGGAAGGCATGTGAGCCCTCAGTTTGAATGGCTTGGATCCTAAAGCACATCCCTTACAGTGGTAGCATGGTCATTCCAGTGTTTCTTATAACACAAGTTACAAGAGTCACAGGAATTGTACTGCAGGATGCAATACAGAGCCAAAACACAAGTTACCACGACAGGGATGCAGATACACCAGCTTTTTGAAAAGTCAGGAAGATGGATCCAAACACGGCAGGAAAATGACCAGAATAATTAAAAGAAAGAGAACAAAAAAAAAAATCACTATATAATTCTGTAATGCAGATATTTTGATCCTTTACAAATTTCTAGAGCTGATAGCAGATTCTATACAGAATGTTTTGGGAATTCTAACAGATGCAACAGTACAGAAGAATTTTGATAATCTTTAACAAGCCCAATTATAACAAGGTTTGTTTCTACTAACATCGAGAATGCTTTGATGGAGGGTTACCATACACTGTTGTTTATACATGGTACAATTGGGACAGCAAAAGCCCTTCTCTCTGTGTATCACAGTTCACTTGGGTTTGAATTGTAGCAATATGTAAGTAGAGTTAAAAAGAGAACAACATTCATTGAAGGGAAAGTACATTAGATCAAAAAATTTAATCAATTGGGATATATCTTTAGCTCTCAACCACATACAACAAACTTACATACCTGTTGTATAGACAGAGCAGGGGCGATAAGAATTATAAGATCCTTTGTAAACTTCATAGCATTTATCGGGACCTAATCATGAGTCAGTTTTATTTGAAGTGCTTCAATCTGTAATGTAAAGAACATATTTAATTAGTTATTATTATGATTATTACTATTTTTATTATTTTTATATATTATATTCACAACACTGTAGGTAACAGATCCCAAAGCTTCAGTCTACAGACTTCCAAGCACTACTCTGTAGATGACAGATGTTTATCCAGGAGCATCAATCTTCCAAACTTGCTTGCAATCCCTATCTGACAGATCTGCAGTCCCAATGTTTTGTGCTATGCAATGGGGAAATCAGTCTTCTGATAGGATGAGTGGGGTTTTGGTTGTCAGAGGCTTTGGCCCTTTGGGACTTTCTAACAATTTAAATTACAAATTATAATAAATAAATAAACGTTGACTGGGGTCAAATAAAACATTTTTGGATCAGTTTCATTGGGCAGGATCCGTTTCGTTCTCCATGGGATATGCCTCCATGATGGAGCTTGGGGGATAAGGATGTAAGATCCATGGACCAGAGATGCATCGCCATGTTGGAATTCTGTTCCAAGTCAATACTCATAAGGACTTCTGGAAACACAAGGACTTAGATTTTTATGTTTTTACCAGTTTTACCAGTATAGGAAGGGCAAATCCAATAACTAAATCCAAAATTGGCAAACATAAAATTTGAAGTCTCCTGTTTTCAAAAGCTTCTATATAACAAATATGGAAGAGAATTAATGTGGAACAGAATCCCAACATAATGATATGTTGCTGTAGTATAAAGACTTGAAATAGTAGTAAGACTTGCAATTACTACAAGGACCAACCATAAACAAAAACTGCTAGTGGTGTTGGTACCAAAGTTATTACGGACGTTGTGTAGATAACAACAATGAGCAAACGAGGGCACCAGGGTGCATAACACTGAAACCACAGACAAGGTTTGTACTGGTTTATGGGAAATTGCTATCACATCAACACAGGGACTCGCAACCCAGAGCCAGTTTCCAGATTTGCAAAACGCTTTGGAGGTGTAATGTCTTATAAACCACCTCTCGCTAACCTATGGATCACTTACATAAACTGCTTATAAAGGACAGCATGTCTAGACTACATTAATTATTGCAGACATCCTGTCGATAATTAAGAGTGCATAACACTGAAACCATAGACAAGGTTGGTACTGGATTATGGGAGATTGCTATCATATCAACACAGGGACTTGCAACCCAGAGCCAGCTTCCAGATTTGCAAAACTTTTTGGAGGTGTAATGTCTCATAAACCACCTCTCGCTAACCTATGGGTCACTTACATAAACTGCTTATAAAAGACAGGATGCCAAAACTAGATTAATCATTACAGACATCATAGAGAACAACAATGAGCCAACGACGGCACCAGAGTGCATAACACTGAAACCATAGACAAGGTTGGTACTGGATTATGGGAGATTGCTATCATATCAACACAGGACTTGCAACCCAGAGCCAGCTTCCAGATTTGCAAAACTTTTTGGAGGTGTAATGTCTTATAAACCACCTCTCGCTAACCTATGGGTCACTTACATAAACTGCTTATAAAAGACAGGATGTCAAAACTAGATTAACTATTACAGACATCGTGTAGAGAACAACAATGAGCCAACGACGGCACCAAAGTGAATAACACTGAAACCATAGAAGAGGTTTGTACTGAATTATGGGAGATTGCTATTACATCAACACAGGGACTTGCATCGCAGAGCCAGCTTTCAGATTTGCAAAACTGTTTGGAGGTGTGATGTCTTATAATTTTATAAACCACCTCTCACTACCCGATGAATCACTTACATAAACTGCTTATAAAGGACAGCACGTCGAGAATAGATTAATATACATGATTTCAAGATCTGATTTGTATCTTTGCATATCAAATTAATGCAATGCTAAAGCATTCAATCCTTTTCCTGTTACCATGTAGATTATGCTTCATCATAAATATCTTAAAGGTACTCTAAAAAATCAACTCATCTTCCAAAAGCTGGACCTACAAATTAACAATTTCACTAGAAAACAAAGTCCATATAGAGTTTGGAACAACATTGTTATTGGGAAACAGTTTTGCCCCTACACACGAGATTTCATGTTAGAGGTGTAGAAATATAAATAAGCAGAACTGATATCGAATGCTTAACTAAACTGACACTCAGACCTGCAGGCCCGTCATTCTGGGCAATAATCAAACACTCAGTTCTAGTGCGAATGAGACTCTCTAATAGAGGCTAAAGCATTCAATCCTTTTCCTGTTACCATGTAGATTATGCTCCATCATAAACATCTTAAAGGTACTCTAAAAATCAACTCATCTTCCAAAAGCTGGACCTACAAATTAACAATTTCCCTAGAAAACAAAGTCCATATAGAGTTTTGAACAACATTGCTACTGGGAAAAAGTTTTGCCCCTGCACACAAGATTTCATGTTAGAGGTGTAGAAATATAAATAAGCAGAAATGATATCGAATGCTTAACTAAACTGACACTCAGACCTGCAGGCCCATCATTCTGGGGAATAATCAAACACTCAGTTCTAGTGCAAATGGGACTCACTAATAGAGGCTAAAGCGTTCAATCTTTTCCCTGTTACCATGTAGATTATGCTTCATCATAAATATCTTAAAGGTGCTCTAAAAAACCAACTCATCTTCCAAAAGCTGGACCTACAAATTAACAATTTCACTAGAAAACAAAGTCCATATAGAGTTTGGAACAAACATTGCTATTGGGAAAAAAAATTGCCCCTACACACAAGATTTCATGTTAGAGGTGTAGAAATATATATAAGCAGAACTGATATCGAATGCTTAACTAAACTGACACTCAGATGTGCAGGCCCATCATTCTGGGCAATAATCAAACACTCAATTCTAATGCAAACAAAAGAGAAATATTTGCAGTGAGGGGGTAAATACTTACAATGCACATCATCCAAGTGCTTCACTAGCCTTGATGGATTTTTAAAAACCTTCCCACAACATGGCTTTGGGCAAGAATACTTCTTCACCTCTCTGGATTGTAGATTTAGACTCTGCCATGACTCACCTCTCTCTCTATGCCGCTTCATATGGCGTTTCAAATTAGACATAGTTGATAACTGCAGTTTGCAGTCCTCTTTGGGGCACACAAATAACTTCTCCTCATGCTTTATCATGTGACGATTTAGATGGTCCTGCCTCTTGTAACTGCAAAAGCAACCATCTACTGGGCAAACAAATGTTCTCTGCAAAATTAAAAGCAATTAAAAACTTCATAAATATTAACATGTCAATTTGTTGAGGATTCCACCAATTAATTAAATGATCACTCACACACACATACATCATCAGTTTCAATAAATTGGTGGGCAATGTTTGTCAATCCCCTTTTGATTATTGTCTTTGTGGAGCCTTTTTATTTCCAAGCTTAATACATACCAAAGTGGCATATTAATTGTTGGGGATTTCATCCTACAACAATATGTTCACACATGACACACCACATTTGGGAAATATGTAAAAAATAACTTTTTGATCAATTGTGCAGATGAACGGAAAAAAAATGAAACCAACCTGTGATTGCAGGAAAAAATGTATCATAATGATGAAGCGTGAGCAAGTAGAAGGCAGAAGGAACTTCTCAAGGGAGTCACCTCACCTGGTACTAATCCATGGACACTCTGCCCTCCCTCACCATTGTGGAGTTCGGATGGGATCCTGTGCTGTCACGCATTCAAACACCCAGGTCTTCCAAGGCAGTCTCCTCCCTTGTACTAACCTGGGTTACAGACCTCCTGCAGAAAAGAACTTGAATACCACCATTCCAGGTAGACATTGAAATTAACCACCATTGTAGGCATATATTGAAATTAAAACCACCATTGGTGGCGTACATTGAAATTAAACCACCATTGCCGGCTCACATTGAAATTAAAACAAACGTGGCAGATATATTAAAAATTAAAATCACCATTGCAGGCTCACATTGAAATTAAAACAAACATTGCAGACACACTAAAACTAAAACCACTATGCCAGCCATCCATTAAAATTAATATCACTATTTCAGATGCCAATTTGTATTAAAGCCACTATTAGAGAGTCCCATTTAAATTAAAACCAATGTTACCATTTAAAACTAAAACTTCCATTGCAGGCACCTATTAATATTATGAACACTGTTACAGACACATTAAACCTAAAACCACTATTGCAAACACTCATTACAATTGAAACCACTATTGTTACAGACACGCACTAAAAATAAAACCACTAGTATTGAACGCATCCAACAAAATGAAAACTATTTATAACTTCTTACACACGTTAAAATTAAAACCACTATGATTAGTAATTACAGACCCATTAAAAATAAAGCCACCACCGTTACTGGCACCCATCCAAATGAAAGCCACTATTTCAGGCACCCATCCAAATCAATGCCACTATTTCAGGCACCCATCCAAATCAAATCCGCTATTTCAGGTACCCAACAAAATTAAAGCCACTACTACAAGGCACACAATATAAGTAAAGCCACTACCACAGACACCCATTAAAATCAAAACACATATCCATAGTACATAGGTATGGGGTTATCATTCCAGATCCCAAAGAAAATCACCTCTGTAGGGGTCTGAACTATGCTTCAAATAATGAAGCAGCACTTTCAGTTTATCCAACCCTTGTGTTGATAAAGCTGAGGAGAAGAAAAAGTGCAGCTGTGCTAAGAGAATCCTCTATCACAGTATTCTGCAAGATGTCTGCCTAAGCCAGAGTCAAAGTACTAGCAGATAAGTTTGAAAAAAATAGAATTTTTCTAGGTCCTGCACATCTATAATTCAAGTGCAGACATCAAGGTCAATTGGGGAGTACTAAATTAGGAGTGATCACCTAATGCATGACAACACCGCATAAACCAAAGTGTCAACCTACACATGCAAACGGATAGCAAGAGTGCCCCTGCAGAGGTGCATGCTCCTTTATTTTACACTGGATGCATCAAGTGTTATTAAGGGCAGCAAAATGAGGATGGTCCTTGAATGTGGTTTTATAGTTCTGCTGTGGAATGTTGGGTTGGCATGCTCTTTTATTTCACACTGCATGCATCAGGTATCACCATGGGCAGCAAAATAAGGACGGTCCTTCAGGTTGGCACGTCTGATAGTTTCCTTGGCACTTCACTGGGCTTGACCATCAGCACATTTTTACAGGGTGAATGGGTTAAAGATTCTGGTCTTCGTGAGCTCTCTATGTGTTGGACCATCAGCACATTTTTACGGGGTGAATGGGTTAAAGATTCTGGTCTTTGTGAGCTCTCTATGTGTTGGACTCTGCAGAACACCTAGCCATCGTTAGTAATCATAGCCAGCCTGGTTTGTGTTATGTGTGAATTATCAGATGTCAGGAAAGGAATAAAGAATGTGAGCACCACATTTCAAAGGCATAAAGTGATTTATATAATTCTTCTAGCAGGTGGTTGAGATGACAGAATGATTGTGAATATAAGTTCACAGTGCAGACCCAAGTCCAGGACCAGCAAGCATCTGAGATTGCTCTTCAACTGTCAGTGCTTCAATTCAAGGACAAGGAATTTTTAGAATTCATGCATAGGCATCTGGGGAGGTATGAGGAACTGGAAGAAAGAATGAACTCCCTGTACTCCTTTGTTTCCAAAATTACAGCTCATACTCAACTTCTAGCACTGCCCAAGCAGTCATGTTCACCTCAGGCTGAGGAAACCTCTGAACATCATTATCCATTCAAGGTATCACGGAACTATGCTGCAGGATCAAACATAACATCGTCATCAGCAGATATCTGGATATGCAAGCAGTTGAATACATCATGGAGAACCAAGTTGGCCTTGAAGAAGCAGCCCCTTAAGGTCCAGATTTAATTTAGCTCTCTGTTTTTATCATGTTCCAACAGGTAGTTTATTTGCTCAAACAGTCTCTGACTCTGTACAGCAATATACTTACCAGTCATATAGGATTGAGGCTTGGGAAGCATGGCTAGAACAGCTTTTGGATGAGAATTTTGGTTATTCTGGACCTTTTGACTGGTAGTTTGCAGTCAGTCTTCTTATATTCTGTATTACTAAACTGACTGTTTGGCCATGTCAGTGTGCATACTCATTTTAAGTTCACTGAGGTATATTATTAAATGCTCAGTTGGTAAACCCCCCAATCACCTTTAATGCTGGATTCCTCCCACTCTTCTGTAAAGAGGGCCTCACTCTCTATTATAAGACAGCAGATTTAACAGATGCAGTTATTCTCTTGTTCCTTACATTAGTTTTGAGTCTCTGTTCATTTTCTATATTCTGTTGTCTGTATAGGGTTAAGCCTGGTATTATCTTGCTGTCTGTAGTTTTATTTTACATAGTACCAGAGCTGCAGGGCATCAGTTTCCTCCATATTCCTCGGCCACCTTCATTTTAAGATCTGAAAATTGTTGGGTCGCTGCAGCACCATCTACCAGTTGCCCCTCTTTGTGGCTTGATAGATTGCTTGGCATTGCTTGCAGCTGCTGCTCATGGTCATCATTGGCTGCTGCTTGATTTTTTTTTTGCAGATGGTTTGCCTCTCCTTGTGACAGACCTCACACATCGCAGCCTTCCTCTAAACTGCTGCACCTTCTCATGCATATCGAGCTCCTCAGTTCCCAAAAAATCTCAGTAGTAGCCTTTGAGAGTTCGACCTTTTGACATAAACATTAAATTAATATTTTAAGAAACAATTTTTACTGTGCTAGGAAATTGCCTTTGTAAAACTTGGGTGCCTCTCTGATTAAGTTCTTTTGAGATGTTGGGGAGGGGGGTGGGGACTGATTTTCCACCTATCTCCTTTGTTGATGGTGTTTGCACTGGATGTGTTCTTGGCAGACATCCTCAAAATACTTTTGATAAAAAAAAAAAAATGGACAGCTTCAGAAGCTCTTCATCCTGTTCACAGTGATATTGCATGCCCTTTTCTTATCTTGTTTTTTCAAAGAGCCCACTATTTGCTTACAGTCATTGATGACTACTCCAGACACCCTTGGGTCTACAGGTAATTAACAAAAGTGAGGCTGTTGACATCTTTATTATGGTTGAAGCGTTAATTGAAAAGTAATCTGGAAAATCTACCAAATCTTCACATACAGATAATGGCTGTGAATACATCAACCAAAGATTTGAGAACTGTTGTGCCATTGAAGGTATTCAGCTGCTATATACTGTGCCCTTCTATCCACAGCAAAATGGTGTTGCTGAAGAAAAAGAATTGTACTTTGAAGGAGAACGCAAAATATATGATCCATTCTACAGATCTTACCCCACAATTTTTGGCTGGCGCCATCGATTGTACCAATCATGTTCACAATTGCACACCTCACAAATATGTCCAAGTGGTGACCCCAGAGGAAGCTTGAAGAGGACAAACGGTAAACCTCTATTGGCCATCTCAAAGTCTTTGGGTGTAATGATTGGGTTCACATCCCCAAAGAAAAATGCAAGGCAATGGATATACAAAATAAATCTTGCATATTTGTTGGCTACCCAAAAGACTTTAAAGGGTAAATATTACTTGATCCTAACACACAAGTTAATCATCAGAGGGAGTGTTGGATTTGATGAGCATTCCCGTCAGCTTCTTGGATCTTCATATGATTTTTCTTGTTTCAAGTTAACTTCTCCAGCTAATGATCATTCTCTTGAAGCACAATGTGTGAAGTTCTTCTACCACTTCCTAATTGGGGTCAACAAAAAACTAGCTCCTTTCTTCAAAGACTCCTGAAATATTTAGCTTCAGATCCAAAGGACTTTAGCGAGGTCCACAGTGTTGTAGAGTGTGATACGACCATGGAAGATGATTATCTTTCCTTGATGAGAAGTAGCAGATGGTATTGTAGACAAGTATAAAATTCCTTTTTCCTAAGTCGGTATATCATAGTTTCAAACCAAGTATGCAGCAGATGGTATTGTAGACAACTATAAGGCTTGATTGGTTGTTAGAAGTTTTTCTCGAGTCGAAGGCATTACCATTTTGAAACCTTTGCCCTCGTGGCTAAAATGAATTATATTTGCCTTGCTCATTCTCTAGTTGCATTTCAAAGTGGGTAGTACACCAAATGGATGTCAAAGGTAACTTTCTTTACGGGGATTTACAGGAAGAGATATACATGGAGCAAACAAAGTTTTATCCAAGGGTTTTCATTTGTCTGCAAAATTAAAATTCCTAGTACTCAAACAAGCACCTGGGGCTTGGTATGAGAAGATGGATTACTTTCTTCTCTAAGATTTTCTCACTACCACTCTGAGCCAGATGCTTATATTTTGTGGCAAGGCGATGAACTCCTCCTACTTGCTCTCTATGTGGATGATCCCATTCTCAATCGGAGTTCACCTACCTTGATTGATCATGTGAAAGTCCACCCTTCATCAACATTTCAACACGACAGACTTAGGGCTCCTTCGCTACTTTCTTTGATTACAGCTCACTCAGTCTGCATCTAGAATAGGTATCTCTGAGCCCAAGTATACCTTGGGATCTCTTAAGCAGATTTCACATGTAGGATTATAAATTTGCACCCCATGCCATTTTTGTCAGGGAGCAAGTTGCCAGCCAAGTGTTCCACTCCTTTGGTTGATGCTACATTGTATTAGCAGCTCGTTGGCAGCCTTCTGTACTAAGCTTATAGTCGTCCCAATATCTCCTATGCAGTTGGGTTGGTTTCCCAGTTCATGCGAGAACCATATGAGCTTCATTGAAAGCTGAAATAAGAATTCATTGCTATATTAGAGGGACACACATGTGAAATTCAATATTCTTCCAATGGTAATGCAAATCAAGTTGGTTATATTGACTCCAATTAGGCTGGTGATCTCAATGATTGCAAGTCCACATCTGGCTCTTTCATCTTGGCTCTGACCCTTTCTTCTACAAATGCAGAGTACCAAGGTGTTGTTAATGCTGCCAAAAAATCTATTTGGATTCGACCAATTCAGCAGGAAAAAAAACTATAATTTGGTGTGCTAATCTGAGTGCTATCCATATTTCCAAGCAGTCAGTAGCATCAATGCACCAAGAATATAGAAATCCACATGCATCGCATCTGAGAGTTGATTCATAATTTCATAGTAGGACTATTGATTTGTAGTATTGTTGCTAACATATTTACTAAACCCTTGACAGAGATTCTGTATGTACAACTTCATATCTTGCTTGGGGTGAAGAAAGTTATCCTGGTAGGGGATGGAGGGTAGTCTGAGTCGTCCTCGTTTTTTTGCCTACTGTTCTGAGAATTATGTACATGGATACCTATCATGGCCTTGTAACCGGGACCCATTTTTTAGATTTAACCTCCTTTTTATACTTTCCTGAGTTTCACTTAAGGGGGCGTATGTATGTACCCAGTTTAAATTCACTTAGGTAAATTATTAAATGCTCTGTTGATATACCAGCAAACCACCTTGTGAAATCCTAGACTTCTCCCAGCTTGCTGTAAATAGGCGGCTTCACTCTGCATTTTAAAACACAGTAGATTTAATAGATGTAGTGATTCTCTTGTTCCTTCTATTGATTTGAGTCTGTTCATTTTCTGAGTTTTGTTTGTTTGTATGGCGGTTAAGCCTGATATTATCCTGCTGTATGTAGTTTGCTTTTAAAGGCTGGAGCCCCTTCTTAAAAACGCCTATTATGGACATCCACCAGAATTATAACCTCTACACAGACCCATTAAATTGACCATGTATTATAGATATCCATTAAAAGTAGCACTACCATCACAGAGAGTCCCTTAAAGTAAAATCACGATCACGGGCTTGGCTTTTGGGGTCGATTTCGTGAATATCTCGTTAGAGACAGACAATGGGAGGGAACTCATCGATTAAGTAAAAGTTCCTCTTCCTTTGGTCGAGCACTTCATTCCTCGTGCTTTTTCGGGCGAGTCACTAACCGTACCCTGATCTCACAAATCGTCTATTAGATGGCTTTAGAATCTAGATATCTGGATATAGATATAAAAACGGATATGTAGATGCCGAGAGGAAATCTGATATAAAAGAGACTTCTCTTCCATAGCCAAAATGCAGGCCTGCCGAAGAAGAGTGGCTTTCCATTGATTAGCAGAGATAGGACCGTATTCTGGAAATAAGGATTAAAACCCTTTCAGATAAGGAGAGATTAGGAGAGGGGAAGAAGAAACCTGGCTGACTTTATGCTAGTGCCGAGCGGAGAATAACTTGAAAAGACGAGAGGAGCGAATGCTGTCGGAGCGAGAAAAATGAAAGAGGCATCTACGTAGGGTCAGGATTTGTTTCCCTGAGGTTGAACGGTATCTAAGCAGGAATGAAGTGCAGTGTACAGCCAGCGGATTGACATGTTATCATCGTCCAAAACGTTAATCGGATATAGCGGGTTGCGTATTGGGAGTAGCCAAGCCACTATAACAGACAACACTTAGAATAAAAGCCATCCCAACAGAACCCCGCTAAAGATTAAAACTACCAGCCACCACAGGCGCACATTATAATTAATACCACTATAAAATACATTCATTTAAATTGAAGGGTTTCACTAAACAAATACAAGTGCAAGGACAAATTTGGGCAAATTTAAGGGTTTGTGATGCCACCAACCTGCCCTGTATGCGATAACTTGTGCTGTTCAAGATGAGCGCGTTTATTAAACGAAACCCCACAATCTTGACAAACACATTGAGACCGCCTATGGCTCTGGCTTTTGGCCTCTGAAGCAAATCTTTCATCATTTTCGAGGGCTTCTCTCTGCAAAGATGCATATGGAACACTATTAGCAAGATAATCCATTTAGCTGGGGTTTCATGGGGCGATTAAAGGCATAAGAAGCCTACTCCGTGGCTAGAGATTATGTGAAGCTTGAGCAAAATGCGCTTCGATCTTGTGATTCCACAAGTTTTGCAGGAATAACGGCGCAGATCCTTGGGACGTTTAGAGCCGTTCCCTTCTCTTGTGGCCATTCTGCAGAAACAGACAACAGTTCGAAACAGACACAGTAGAATTAAATGAAGCCTGTTGGGTATATAAAAAGATACATAGAATAGAGCATAACTGTGAGTAAACTTGTACCGGAAAATGGAAGAGACATATTTTCTTAGCTAAAGAATAATATATGTAAGCTACCAAGTATATATACAGATTTATTTCCGATATTTATAGGTATAAAAATTTAGAACCTATTTTTAGGTTAACATTTCAAATGAAAAAGAAAAACAAACAAATAGAACCGAGTGCGAGCTAAGAACAGGTTGCGTTACACAATATATAGTGTCTTGTTCAGAACAAAAAGAAAATATATAGTTAGTCTTGTTCAGAACAAAAAGAATATATATATATATAAAATCAGATTTGAAAGATATCTGTATTTCTTCATAAAACAAAAATATTTAAATATACATAGTCTGGCACAAATGGTCTGAGAGAGAAATTCATAGAAGAATAAAATTTGAAATAAATAGTTCCAGAATAATAATTCTGAAGTCATAATTAATGTATAATTACAAATGGCCGAAGCCACGAAAAAGAAAGAATTCTCTTCAACAGGGGAGAAAAAAATTAAAATTGAAAAGAGATGGAAATGTCTTCACATATGGCATTCACGTCAGGAGCAACAGACATGAAGGGTTGAAATCTCTGACCTGATAAGGAGAGAGGACGAACATTTAACAAGGAGTATAGGTAATGGAATGCTGAGGACACCGAGAGAAAGTTATACTATCCAAGCGCCGGGACACTACCTGAAACACATGAACATCGTTACAAAAGAAAAATTAAATTAATCACTGAATAGAACTCGAACTTAAATTAGAGTATTGACTGTGAGAGGAATAACGAAAGGAAGAACCTCATAGTTTTATCTCGGAACAGAAGTTCGGTTTCCGTCAACCCGCCTGCAATTAGGAAGAAATAAGTTCTTTCTGGAAAACAAAGAAAAAGAAATGATTACTAAAAATACATATCATCGTTGACTGTAGAAAAGATTGTTCCAACAGCATATCAATTTAAAACAAAAAAATACAGTAAACTCTGAGCTATAACGGTTACAAATTCGAAGCAGAGAAAGGGGACTGTTTACAATATGGCGCAAAGCTTGAAACGTCAACAAATATACTACCAAAAAGAAGTGGAAAATCGATTATGTCAGACGCTCATCATTTTTTCCCTAATTATTATATATATATATATATAATATTCAAGTTATAAGGAGAAATATTATCCTAGGTTTTGTGATCACTACCAAAAAAATTGTAATTGTGTAAAAAAAAATGATTTTAATTGCATTGAGAAAATGATTAAAGTCAGTTTGTGTTGATAATGACATTAAAGATTTGAATGAGTTAGTTTCGGATTCAAAGATTTTGAGATTCAAAGATATTGGTCATCAAATAAAAAAGTGGTTTGTTTTGGAATTTAGTTATGTTTTTTTTAAAATTTTAAATTAATTTGGAGTCATTTTTTTAGAGTTATTAATTCTAGTTTTAAAATTAAATTTAAATTTTGTTTAGCAAAGATTTGTTAGAATTGCAAATTTATGTGGTGTAGTTTTCACAATCCAAGTGTCCAAGTAAATTTTCAAGCCATTATATCTATTTATGCATTAAAAAATACAGTTTAAAAAATGAAAAGTTCTACATACTATATGCATATTAGATCCATTTTGAAGAGGATTAAATCTCTTGAGGTGCATATTTTTTTCAAGTTTTGCACTCTAAAAAAGGTCCCATAGGCTATCTTTAGCCTTGTGGACGTTAAAATTTTCTTTCTTTCTTTCTTATCTTTCTATAAGTAATTATGATTGCCTTTACATGGTCCCACAATAACAAGCGACCATGTAAGTTAGTTGTAGTTAAGAAGTCTTTATGCCAAGTATGGTCATTCCTAAACAAAAAAATACCCAATAACGTCTTTGATTGAACACGATCTAAGGTGAGATTTTATCATAATTAGTTAAAGCAATTTTGTGTGGGAGCTATCTTGAAAATTTTGATTTGGAGTTCCTACTAAGTATATGATATGCATTTATGGTTTGGAAATTTTTCACATTATTGTTTATTATATATATATATATATTTATTTTGTATGTGGAATGGAGAAATTATAAATCTCAATTTCATATTAACAAATTATAAATATAAAGGAGAGAAATTTAATATATATATATATAATATATATATATATATCATATATATATATATATTATATATATATACATATAAAACAGGAGTTAAGGTATGTGTTTCTTTGGTAAATTTTATAGGTTTCAAATTCAAAGAGGATTAATATATATATAAACTTTAAATGAAAAATTAGCAAGGGAATATGCTTAGTCTTAATGTTTATCAACACTTGTATTGTATTACAGAGTTTGTTAGGTTGCAATGACTTTTAATAAATTTAAAAAATCATATTCATGTCACATGGCTCCCCATCCACCAATTTCCTAAGGATTTGAGATTATTCCAATTCTAATAGGTTCCTCCATGATAAGTTTTGCATTATTATTTATAACATTCATTTATATATAAGCAAATTTTATTTAGCAAAATGGTCCATTACTTTTAATAAATTTAAAAAATTATACTTGTGCAACATGGCTCCCCACCCACCAATTTCCTAGGGATTTGAGATTATTCCAATTCTAATAAGTTTCTTCATGATAAGTTCCTCATTATTACTTATAACATTCATTTATATATAAGCAAATTGTATTTAGCAAAATGGTCCATTTTACAATAAAATGTGTAATTCCTTTTTTTCTTAAATTAAAGTTGACCCATGTCAAACATGCGAGAGACAAATGTCAAATGGAGATGAAAAAGGTAGACAATGACTAGCCTGACCAATCTCAAAAATGGACACCTTCGGGGTGTAAAGATGTGAGTGAATTTCAGCATCATATAAAATGAAGAAAAATGAAGTGGAAAGATGTGAGTGAATTTTTGCATCATATAAAATGAAGAAAAATGAAGTGGAGGAAAAAGAAGTTTAATTATAACAAAAGTAATAGCTGAAATGCACAATAGTCCATGCCTCTACTGCTAATTAATTGATTAAATGATGTGCTCAGCAAGCTTATTTGATAGAAGCTAAATCCAAAAAATCAACTTAATTGTTTTTAAATCAAATTGTTATTAAAATTGATATTGTAATGGAAAAGTTATAATTGCTTCACTTTTTCACCTTTTCTATCAATTGTCATTTTTTATGAGCCGTATCCAACTAGCTAGCACATGAATTTGAAGGAGAAGAACTAGAAAGAGCAGACATAAGAATATATTCAGATTGAGTAGCAATTGCATACAGCTTGAGTGGGCCTAATGGTTAAGAGCATATATTTCCTCCTAAGAGGTCATAGGTTCAAAACCAGAGGGGAGTAGAGTATGTATGGCTTCGTAGACTTAACTGTCAAATCGCTACATGGAGGTGGGTCCCTTGTCCCACAAATAAGGGGTCTCATACACCAATTTCGTGTCTAACTTGGTTGTGGCCTTAAAATTGGATAATAATAATAATTATTTCTATACCTAGAGTTCCTTGACCTCTTTTGAGGACAATGGTCTTCTTCACGATTATCAGGAGCATCTCTTCATCTTATATCATCTCCACTTCTTCTATAATTCAACCTATTGTTGTTGAAGCCAAGATTGTTATTATAGTTGGATCTTGGAGCATCTCTCTTTTCCGAACAGTCTTAAGCATAGTAGTGATGTCTATGGCAACTAAAGCATTCAATTCTCCTTCCTCTTTTGTGGGAGTCCTTTGATTCATGGGCATTCTTCCTTGAACCACATTGTATCCCTCTTCCTTTTCTCTTCTTCTCTTGTGCAGCAAATGCAGAGGGTTCTCCTTCTTCGTGCTTTTGAATTCTACATCTTAATATCATCTTGAGGTCCTTGAGTTTATTTTTCAAGGAGAGGATGTGATTCAAATTGTCGACCTCATACATCCCAACCAGCTCATCATAAATGTCCTTAGACTTCTTCAATTTTCCAACGTAAGTAAGTAAATGATCTTTCAAGGAATCAATAAGAATTTTCCTGCCTTTGATCTCACCTTTCTTATATTTGGACTAGGCAACAACAGGAGCATTTTCCAGTGGCTCATATACTTTTCCTTCCACATATTCCAAGACATCATTGTCGTCAAATATGACTTCCAACCTGATCTTCCAAGTGTTAGAAAATCAGAAAGGTAGAAATATTTTATTATATTACAATTACTTGTGTTATTATTATATTCTTATTAACTTTCTTTATGTTCTTCTTTTATCTTCTTCTCATCAAACAATCATCAAAATAAAAACATGAAGATCAGTGACATCAGATATAGGCACTCAACCAAGGCTAAACCCTTAAGAAGAGGAAAAATTAGTCAAACTCTTCCACTAGTAGATTCAAATCAAACTTTAGACGAGGGAAGACCTTAGGCTAGGCCAAAAGACTTTCCTCACTCCACCAAGTCAACTTTCCAAGATGATTATGCAAACTTCTATAGTCTCTTCTCGTCAACCAACTTCAATTTAACTACTACACAGAATTTCGACTCTCCAACTTCCAAATTTATTTTGAAATTTTTTGCCCTCCTGCAACCCAGAAACTTTACATGTGTGGTAGTAGAGAGAGAAAATTGAACTTCCTTTTACTTGACAAAGGTTTCCTTCTTCTTCATCGGGATTTCCTCCTTCTTCTTAGGTATTTCGCTCTCCTTTTTCTACTCCTGCAACTGCAGATAGAACTTGCTTGTCATGTGCTTCAAATGAGGTCGAGTTGATACTTATATATAGTTGTTTTTGGCTCCCAATTAGGCCGACTTGTCTTCCTTGAGACTGACTTAGTGGAGGAGGCCCAATTGACTCATTTTACATCAAAAATATTTTCTTTCTTGATAGATAAAACCCAAGAAGGGTCCATTACATGATAACAAGGACTAGGACTCATGACATAGACCCTAGAAGCCTACAATGGAGGCTTTGACCTAAAAATAAAATAATAAAGCATGAAACCCATGCTAATAAATAATTTTTCTTTTATAAATTAATTTCCTTTTTCTTTATTTTGACAAATGTATTACATCATGACTCAAATACAATTATGAAGACCAACACTAGTTACATTCTTCAACACTCCCTCTTAACTAGGGAGGTATTCATTATTACATATATACGAGGTACATGGAAGATCACAATATGATATGCTCTACGAAGAGTCACAACACATGCAGTGCTACAGATTAGATATTTGACCAAGGTATCTAATCGGGTGGGACTAAGGTGTGTTCCAAGCTTTAGCCACTCTATGTACCATTAGGCTTTAGCTCAAACATCAACCTAGGGATCTAGGTGTGTATCCAATGTCGGAGCTCCAAGACCAATGCCACCCTCCCTACTTTGGGATCTTGACATCATCACAGGGTAGGCAGATGTCCTCCCAAGCATCTTGTAGCCCTAGGAAGCTCCATCTCTCCTTATCAACTAAATCAGATATATCCACCAGTCCAAGCATGCTTCAAATATTCAACCTTCTTACGGAGAGATCTTGCATAATCATAACCCCAATTAGTAAAAAACTTTCAAATATATACAAGTGAGCACAAGCCTTTGGGGTCCTCAATCATTCTGATGCTACTTAGATCATTGTCAAATTATCCAAATACATTTCATCGAAACTTTCTTCTTTAACCAAACACAACGTCAGCACTTCTTGACATAACCAAGTCTTTGCTTGCAATTTTATGAGTCAAGAACATCCGTCAGTAGTACTTGAATTCATTCTTTCTTCAAGGTATTTACTATATCTATCATAATATGGCCTCCCTGTTAATTGGGGAGATATACCCTTTCTTTATATTCAAGCTCCCTCTCAACCTAGGGAGATCATCAATTACATTCTAACATGTCATCGGAGAAACTTCAATCTTACAAAGCTTCATTTCTTCAAGAACATCATTCTTTCTTATGGTAACAAGGTCAGCATTCAATTTTATGCCATCATCATTCTTACAGCTTCCTTTATCCACCATGTTCATCATTAGTATAAAGTTATCATCAATTATGAACACCTTCAACATCTTTAGAATTATGTACCTACAAATCTTCAACAACAAGTACATCCAAATACAAATATATAGAAACATGAAGTTAATTATATTTGTTGACACCTAATCTTCATGAATTTTATGTAAATAATTAAATTAGGAATGTGAACAGTCATCGGGAGATGAACTGAATAGTCACTCCCTATTGTATATAACAATGACCTACCTATGGAATAATATGAATCAGTTTTACTGCCTTTGGAGAGTTACTGCCTGGCCTGACATGGTATCAGAGCCAGCTCTTTTTAGCCTTTGTGTCCCTTGTAACTCCCTGTCTGCTCTTCATATAGCTGAGCAGGTTCTTCATAAAATTAGTTGCCCCTCTGCCTGACTGATTCATAAGCAAAAAAAGAGGAGCATTATTGCATTTGTGCCTCCATTGCATGAATCGCATTCACCTGATTACTCTGTCATGTCTAACTGTTCAGCTCTCTAACTTATTCATAAACGTCTCTGACATGGTAACTGCGCCTGACATGGTATCATTGCATACTATGACTGTGCGGATCCCCGGCATCTCCCGCTCGCTGTAGGTTCCTTCGAGCAGAACCAAGGACTCCCACCTCACTTTCACGCAGAAATATGTCCACAAACTATTGTTGATGGTCTCATGTTGTCTCTGTCTGCGGAATGCATGCACTGTGATGTTATATCAAATACCTTTGTATAACTTGTGACTGCCATTTTTATAAGCCGTGGGCCCTTCCTCGGCTTGGTGCTCCATCTGTTGAGTGCTACATATCTTCATCCTTGGTGGACCTTCGGTGATTACTGGTCGCGCAATTTTTATAATAAAAAAAAGGAACTCTAGTGCATAAGAACCCTTTCTGAGTTGGTTCGAACTGCTGAATTCTGGTGGGCTGGTGCCTCCACGCAAGATCGAACTGCAGAGTTGTGGACACTTCTCTCGTGAAGCAGAAGCGTGGTGCTAGCTGTGGGGTAGCGGAAGCGCTCTCTGGCGAACCGAGACCTGTTCTATTCCAAAGTTTTGCAGCTGTTGTGGTGCAGCGGAAGCGCTCTCTGGCGAATCGAGACCCGTTCTATTCCAAAGTTTTGCAGTTGTTGTGGCGCAGCGGAAGCGCTCTTTGGCGAATCGAGACCTGTTCTATTCCAAAGTTTGGTATCACATTCCGAATTGATTCTTATTATTTTGCCTTGCTCGAGGTCTGAATAATACAGTGATATTAAAAATGTTTGAATACTCCACGATTAAATTGAAAATTGTGGCTGTGTGTTGAACATTTTGGAGTTTTGAATGTTGTTTAACGTTGTTGTTGATATGACCTGCGGGTTTTGGCTCCGTGAACACTAATTTTGAGACACGGTGAACGCTACCTGAAGCGGAATTCTATTCACATTTTATGAATAGCGTTTGATACTCTTAAAGCATTCTATTTGGTGAAGATCTTTAGCGCAGCAGAACTCTGTTCATGCTTTCCAATGATCAATAGTATATCAATTGCATTTGGATGACTTTAATACACTTTGTATATAGTGTTTGTTGGGGTTGCTGGAAATATATACCACGCTGTTGGGCTACCATAGTGTTGTTTTTTTTTATAAAGCTGCTTTCAAAGTGACTAACATAGTTAACGCTCTTGCGTTGGACTGTGTTTAAATTTGAGGCCAGAATACATTTTGATATCAGAATCAATTTTCTTT